>VXCM01005309.1:5570-35084 GCA_014773175.1 Lucifuga dentata
TTTCTCGTTTTTTTTTTTTCGCTTTCTGTTTTTTTTTTCTCTCTTCTGAAACGTACTAACAATAGGTCAAAGCTACAGCGCATGCAATGGAGCTATTGTTTGAGGAGCGATTTCCGATTAGGTAAATGCTAATGCTAGCTAGAAGCTAACGTGTCTGTGACTGTACCCACTACAAGTTCCGATAAAAAAACAAGTCAGTGAATAAAGTCACTAACTCTCTGCTACTTTTGACAAGGTTCTAGTGTATTTTTGTGCATTTACAGGTTAATTCTTTTACAAAAGAAGTATGTTTTAGTATGTTTCAGAAGAGGAAAAAAAAACAGAAAGCGAAAAAAAACACCTGAGGAAAAAAACGAGAAAAAATAAGTTTGTTTTTTTTTTAAACCTCCAACTGATTTTTTTTTCTTCCATGTCCCTGTCGGGGCATTGTTTTTTGTTTTTTTTTACCCTTTTTTTTTTTTTTTTTTTTTTTTTTTTTTTTTTTTTNAATGATTGTCAGTAACGTTACGTGTATGAAAATTGAATATATTAGGCTCAAAGATGCAAAATGGCCGGTACAGTCCTTTAAGTGAAACTTGGTTCCACCAGCTCAGCGTTGGGCCATTTTCCTTGTCTCGTCGTCCTGTGCGGGATACTTGGCAGACTTGCTGGTCTTGTTTTGTCTGTTGCAGAGAATGATTTGTACTTCATGCTGCTCGCTCTTTCCTTTCAGCTGTGTGTGTGAATCGTTTGAGGTGTGGCTGTCACTCAACACGCTGGCCACAATATAGCTAATAACATGCCACGAGGCTTACAAACCCAAGACCTTAAAGACAGTAATAAGACACTTCGCCGTGGGAAATGTGCTTAAGCAAATGGCACTGTGGAGGTTATTTTGTTGGTGTGTGTTGTTTAGGTTTTAGGCTTTGGAGGAGGAAAAATGAGAAGGTAAAATACTTGTTCTTGGTAAATACATTTTAACAATCAAATCAGAGATACCGCAGTTTTGGTCCCTAAGAGACATAATTAGTGTGTATGGTTGGAATAAAAATCATGTGGGCTCTTTAGCTAAGTGTTGCAAATAATGCTGAAAAGTTATATTGTTTATATAGTTTTTTTGTTTTTGTCCATAATTTTTGGTCCCAGCATTCAACTAAAATGATTTGGCAGCAGTTGCAGCTGTGATATATAGAGTATATCCATATATCCATAACATTTTATTGAGATACAGTAACCATCATCCAGGATTATGGTTATTGCAATATCATGATATATCTAAAATGTTCTCCTTTTTTTAGTTTTAACATATGCAACATATTTAAAGGACCATAGTTGTGGTTTTGTCTGTTTTAGCCCAAAAAATACTATCCACATTCACATTACGTTACTGTCAGCCATTTTCCCAAATGTGAAACTGCATTTAAGTTTACGTGTTATTTTGCTAAATCCCCAAATCTTGCAAAATCAAATGTTCAGGTGGTGGACTCGCCTTAAAATTCAATGTTTCGCCTGCTAACATTGTACCTATGATTGTATAAGTCTTCTCCTGGGACGTCTTCACAAGTTAATTTGCGTAGCATTCTGGAATGAAATTAAACCAATGGCAGTCTGGAAGGTAGGAAAAATAATCCTAGTATTTTCCACTCCAGTAGTATGTTTTTGGAAATGGTTGTTGTCAGTAATGAATGTGGGTTGTATTTATTGGGCTCAAACATGCAAAATTACCATCCCTTAAAATAATCCAATTTCTGAAATCATCAATAAATATCTGAACCCATATGCCCCGATTCTGTTTAGATGAAATAACAAGTTTTTTGAAAAAAGCGTTGAGTATTTTACCGCATACTTTCTGGTAGTGTTGACATGAACAGAATAAGCCATAAATGTTGTCGTACTTGTTTTTTTAAATGACTCAGAAGCCAAGTAAAAGCTCTCACCACACCCAGCGTTTGTCCAGCAGGTGAATTCATGTGTAGCCTCGACTTCCATTTAAAGTTCAGAAAACAGTGTTTCGGGATTCAAATGAAAAAAAATTTTCCAGTCCGTATTCAGATTCAGTATTTGCTTTACATTTATTCAGACATCTTAAAGGACCGCACCGGCCATTTTAAATTTAATTTTTTTTCCTATTTTCCAAACCACCATTGGTTTCAGTTCATCTGGTATGCAGCACGCTATTAAAAATCAACTTGTTGATACTTGAAATGTTCTTGGGATAGGTAATCCATTATCGCGAATAACACATGTATTCAGTTTTGTTTTGTTTTTTTAGAAGTTACATAATTTTAGCATCTAAGCACAATAAAAAGCACAGAGTGAATGTATGTCTCCACCAGGGAATATAGTCCCAAACGAAGACCTGCATTTATTGAAAAATTTAAACGACTGTGACTTCATAAGGCTGCGGAACTATTAGCTGCGAAACATAGATTTTTTTAAGGTGGGTGTATCACTTGAATATTTGATTTTGAAAGATTAAGAGATTTTGCAAAATATCAGGAAAGCTGAAATACTGTTTTATCCTTTGGGAAATGGTTGTCAGTAACATAACATATATGAAAATTGAATATATTAGGCTCAAACTTGCAAAATGGTCCTTTAAAGAGGAAGTGGCTGTTTTCTCACAGGCCAACGTAAAAAAAGGTTTTAGGTGGAACAGTTCATTCTATCTGTTCATCTCCTTTGAAAAGCTTTTTGTTTTTGGGGATTACTGAGGCAGCCGCTTTACTAAACGCATAGAAAAAACCAAAACAAAGCAAGTCGGCCTTTCTTAGTGTGGCGTACTCAGTGATGCTGAGGTTCCTGTACTCGTCCTGCAGGAAGTTTCAGTGTGTCAAACAGTGAACCAGAGGTTAGCATGAGGTGTGTCTGTATGTGTGTATCACAGCTCCTTCAGTCAAACAGTATTGTGTGTGTGTGTGTGTGTGTGTGTGTGTGTTTTANATCACAGCTCCTTCAGTCAAACAGTATTGTGTGTGTGTGTGTGTGTGTGTGTGTGTGTTTTAGGTGTGTCTGTCATTGAACAAGTACTGTTTCTTGTCTATCTTTGTGAAACTTAACACCCTCACAGCGTTCACACTATTAGCTGCTGTGATTATTTTCCTTGTTTCTACCATTTAATTGTTTACTTTTATGCATTATTCTAATTTTGTTGGATATGATTTGTGTTATCACCCATAATGGATCTGTTTTAATCCTGTCTGCACTCTTGAAGGCTTGGGTTTTTATGTTTTGGTTTTGAGATAAAATCAAACTCACTGCTGCTGATTCAAATGGAGGTCTATGTGCTAAAGGGCCTTTCAGGACACACACACACACACACACAGAGTCACTTGGGTCTGTGTGGGTCACTGTGCTGAATCTGAGACACTCAGTTAATCCCATGCTGCTTTCTGCTAACTTCATACCAAATTGCATTCAAGCTGTGGCCCAATAACATTTAATGTCAGTCTGTTTTTTTTTGTTTTGTTTTTTTTAATCCACTTGTTTAACTGGCTTCTTTGTTATGTGTTTGTTTTTAGTGTCATGAGGAAACTCTGGAAGATATAACACAGAAAAACAGAGCTGAAACACACAAGGTAAGTAACTTTCACTTGTAGAAATAAATGGCTTTTAAAGGACCATATCTGAGCTCAATATATACAACCCACATGCATGTTACATGATTGACAACCAATTTCCAAAACATAAAGCTGTATTTTAGTTTTCTTGTTATTTTTTCAAATCCCCTAATCTTTCAAAATCAAATGTTCAGGTGATNGTATTTTAGTTTTCTTGTTATTTTTTCAAATCCCCTAATCTTTCAAAATCAAATGTTCAGGTGATATATCCACCTTAAAATTCAGTGTTTCGCCTTCTAACACTTATGCACAATTATAGAAGGCATGGTCATTTTAATTTCTCGGGAAGAGCCGTCTTCTCCTGGGACTATATTCCCTGGCGGAGAAATACGTTGTCTTCCCTGCAGCTCCGTGTTGGATCGGTTAAATAAAGTTACTTCAGCAAAAAAAACTTAATAGATATGTTGTTTGCTGTGATGGATCTCAAGTGTGTTTCAAGTCTCTCTACAAATTGATTTTAATAGTGTACTGGAATTAACTGGAAAGTAGAAAAAAAATTCTGAAATTTACTGCTAAAGTAGTATATTTTGGAAAATGGTTGTCATTAACGTAAACGTGGACTGTACATATTGGGCTCAAACATGCATTGCCGGTTTGGTCCTTTAAAAGCAGTCAGGTTCAGTCAGGTTCACTTCAAACTCAAAGCTGGTTTTCCGAAGACGTGTCAGTCTTTGATGCCCAGCAGAGACATGCATGTCAAAGTGAAAAGGGAAATGCTCGGTGCATAAGAGCAGGGCGGCACGCTCTGTTAAACTGTCCCAGTAAATATGTGTGTGTGCAGACAACAACTACTGCCCCTGACTCACTGTAATGAATCAGCTCCGTGCCGTGGCCGATCCCGTGTTCTCCTGCTGAGCCGTGTCTTTGCCTGAGAGCTGCTCTGACCTGAGCTGTGCTGCTGTCACACCACACAGGGCCATTTTGCTTTTGCAGCCGCCTGTTGTTTGGATTGAGCGCCATGAAATCCATCTTTACTTCAGCTCCTTCATCTCTTGCAGGTTGTTTCCTGTTTGGTGGGCTTGTGAGTCGGCAGATTTGGACAAAGTCTTTGATTTCAACATTGATTTCACAGTAAAGGTAGGATCATTTAGCATTTGCTGCTAATAACGTCTCATTGTTATTGCTTTAGTGTAATGTGATCAAAAACCTGTTTTCTGGAATTATTTCAGTTCAGTTACAGTACTTGACTAGGTTTGTTCAAAAGTTAAAGTGCCTTAAATGAAGTCTTTGATCTCAGTTTCTCACATATTGTTTGTCTTTCTTTTCAATTCTCTCTCTCTCTCTCTCTCTTTCTCTCTCTCGCTCTCTTGCTCTCGCTCTCTCTCAGGTCTTGGGAGAGGTTTTCTCACCCCCAGCATCTAATGGCCTCATTGGCTGTTTCCTTAGTCAAGGCATGACTGTCACCTCCAAAACATACAACAATTAGTCTGCTGCCTCTTCTTCCAACAATAAAAGGCCCAGATTGGTAAATATATAGATTCTGTGTGTGTGGGGGTGTGTATATGGATGGGTGTGTGTGGATTCACCAGACCTCTTGCTCCACAATTTTTAACTCTGTCTGTACCTTCGTGCACTGCAGCTGGCAGTGTTCTAATTGTTCTATTTTTCTGTCAAATATGACACAGATCAGATGTTTTCTAGCAGATAAAATCTGAATGAAGTTACATTTTCTTCTTCTGTGTCACGATAGTATGTAGTACCAAAACAGATCCTCACGTTTTTGTCACTTTTACATCATGGTTGGATCATATTAGGATCAGATAGGCATGAAGTCGTCCCACCAAAAAAATCTGATAAAAGCTTCAATCATGAATTGAGTTTTTGCAGTGTTAGCATGGTGTGTGTGTGTGTGTGTGGGTTTGTGCGCTGACATCACTTTTTAATTTAACTATTAACCCACATCTCACCACATACCAACTAGATCCTGTCCGGTGCAGATGGATGAGCTGGATGGATTGCGGTTGAAGGTCAACCCTGAGGACTCTGCTACAGAGCTCATCAACCTAGAAGGTCAGCCAGATGCTGCCAGGGAGGATGAGGAGCTGCTGAAAGCAGCTCCCCTTTATCACAGCTGCCCATCTTAACTCCACAGAGAAAAGCATGCTGGAATTTTCACATAGATTTCATTTGGATTGGTCTTCAATATTTTAGTGAGGTTTCATTCTGTCAGATATTTTCTATATGGCATCGCTCAAAAACACGACTACTTGGGGCAGAATAGATCTTCTCTTATTCAATTTTGACCTGTTAACAGTCCTTTGCCCAGAATTTTAATATAAAAATATCATGTAATTATGTTATTTTTGATATTAAAGAACAGTAAAAATTCAGGCATTTGAAGACAGAAATAATTACAGTCCATTATTATCAAAAGAAGCAGTCCTGACAGATTGTTGCCACAAGTATCCTTTTATGGAAAGAAAAATGAATAAGATGGAAATGCTGCAAATGCATTATAGTAATAACATCTAAACAGCCACTGTGTAACAAGCCAGAACAATAGTTGGATTTTTCTGATTACTCAACAGTAAGAAAGCAGCATTTAAAAATAACACCGCATATGAGCAGTAATGAATCACAGGGCTGCACATTCATACGACCATAAAGCATGACCCTGTAATACAAATCCTGTCGTGACTATCTGTTATCCAGATGACCATTACACCATGCTCCAACGTGACCTGGAGTGTGACGCCAAGGAGCTGGAGGCAGACTCCTGGAGCGTCGCTGTGGACCAGAACTACCTGAAGGCATTAAACAAAGAGGCCATCAAAAGACAGGACGTCATCTACGGTAGGCTGAACCTGCTGAGTCAAAGCCCCAATGTGTACGCTGGAGTGAGTCTGAAACAATAAATACAGTTAACCACCCAAACATCCAGTCACATTCTACATTAATGTTTAACTAAGTGTATTTCACCATGGAGACGGATCATATTCAAACATCATGTGAAAATGGTTTGCAGCGCAGCTCGACAGTAAAGTATATAGTAATTGCTCTGCTGAGATTGACATAAAGTGCCTGTAATTATGACGATAAATGCTGTATTCAACTCACATGACCTGTGGTAAACACTCCCACAGTGATCATAAGCATAATGACAGAGCTTATTATGTTTTATCTGGAAGGACGAGTTCACCAGTTTAGTGCAGCAGCCTGAGGTGCTGAAGCCTTTCAGTATGTACTTGCCTTTGTGTGTGTAGGAATCGCTGTGTTGCTCTTGTTGTTGTCCATAGCAGCTCCCCTGCTGCAGTTTGGAGCTAAATGTCTTAGTCGAGGAGACTTGGTTGTTGAGAAGGAGTGTGTGGATGTTACTGATTTTCCCCTGCACATATTTTCCGAGACAATTCAGGGACGCCTTCCGATCATATCATCAAGATGTCACCCTTTGTCAATTTCCCAGAGTTAATCCAAACGGAGATGCACCATGTACGCACCTTAAAAATCCTTCTGCACGTCTACATGCACGAGCTGCAGCAGTCTCTGCTGATGGAGGAAGTCAAGCTGGACCGGCTCTTCCCCATCGTGGATTTTCTGCTTACCGTCCACCAGCACTTCCTCAACCAGCTTAAAAAGCGCTGCAACCAGTTTCGGGAAGAAGGAAACCCAAATAACTATCAGATCACACAGCTGGGGGATATCCTCATCTCTCAGGTAGGATGGTCTTTTTTTTAAAATGGCACATGGCTGTTTTTGTGTACAAATGCTTTGGGTTGCTCTGCCTAAAAAAATGTGTATTTTAACACGATTCAGCCACATATGAGGCTACAACAGAATTCTATCAAATGCATTAAACTTCAGAACTACTTTGTTCACATATTCACGTGCAGCCACTGTGGCTCTTGGTGCACCTGAGAGGAAGTCGATGAGAAGTTTGTTCTGCTGTAATTTTATCATTTGATCGTTAACTTAGTGATTTTATAAATGTGTAAATAACAATATATAGTACATATGGACCAACAATCCATAACTGGAGAAGTGTCAAGGTGTGTAAACATTTGAGTTTTGTGAACCCTTAATATCTTCACTGTCTCTATCTGGCTGCAAAAAGTCAGAAGAACGTCCAGTTTAGTGACATGTTGTATAGTTTTGTGGTATTGAGCCTTAAAAATACCAGGCAGTACTTTTTGTTGCCAGTTAGTGTTGCAAACAAAAACAAACAAACATAAAAATTAAAATTCAAAGAACACAGAACATCAATACCACAGATTTAAAATACTATCCAAAAGCCTGTCTAAATAAGAAAGTCTTTCGTTGCCTTTTAAAAGCGGCCTCAGAATCAGTGGAGCGGAGGCAGAATGGGAGCTCATTCCACAGTTTTGGAGAAACAACCTGAAAAGCACGATCTCCACGCGTCCTCAAACTGGTACGGGGCACCTCCAGTAACCTCTGACCTGAAGATCAAAAAATGAGAATGCCATTATTTACTCACCTTCATGCCAGTCAAAATACCAGCGACGTCTGTGTGTTAACAAAACACAGTGAATTAGGCTGTGCAGTTCTGTGTTAAGTTTCTACAAAACAACAGAATAAAACGTAATTTGACTGTTTCAAACAGGACAAAATTACTCCCAACAGGCTGTGTGTAGCAGTGTATGTGTTTGTGACAGGAAAACACAAATACAAGAGCAGCATGAATTTTTAAAATATATGCTTTAGTAGGAATAAATGAAAGTGTGCAGAGTGCATCCCTTTTTTCTTTTTTTTCCCCCACTGAGCTCTCTCCACTTTCCTCATTCTTTGCTCATGTGTGGAATGTGCGTCCAGGTGGCCGTAGGCATGACTGGTATGTCTGAAACGAGACATGATGCTGTCTCTCTGCTATTGGATCATTGAGATCATGCTGTTTAATTAGAATAAACTGAACAAATTTAGCAGTTTGGTTAATACTTAGGCTGGGCATCAAGGACAAAATTCTTATTATGATAATTACAAAGAAGACTGTGAGAATACAATTTTATTGTGGCCCCTGTTCTCACCTAAGTTGCCCATTCCTGCATTACATGCTACCTCGTTTGGAATAAAAGATAAAAGTAAATGTTGTGGGATGTTCTAGTCAGTGGATATGTGTCATAAAGCCAAGCTGTTCTGCTTCAAATCTGGTCTGCGATCGCCCCTCTCTGTCTCTCTGTCGGCATTTCCTCTCCGTTTCTCATCTATAGAGCCCAAAACACCAAAAACAAACATAATCACAGACATTTTCACACATCCATACACAGTAATTAAATATAATATTCAAGGATCATCTTTTGTTTGGGCAGTTTTCAGGTGACCTGGGAAAGAGAGTGCGGGAGCATTATGGTTTTTTCTGCGGCCATCACAGTGAAGTAGTCAGCTGCTACAAAGAACAGCAGCAGAGCAATAAGAAGCTGCAGAGCCTCATGAAGGTAAGCACTCTGCTCACACTTAATGCTTGGCTAAATGTCCTCATGCTTGGAAGTGCTTCTCTCCAAATCACAAAAATGGCAAAATGAGAAACCAGAGCAACTTTTAGCCTGGTGTTGTCATCCATGTCAGAAGCTCCAGTGCCAGTATCTAAGAGACAAAGAACAGCGTTGACTTCATGCAAAGCATGCTGCAACTAGCATTAAAAAAAAAAAAAACATGTGTGTCTGTGGAGAATGGCAAGAATCATGCCAGAAAACTCATGGCTCACCCACAGGGAAATGGCGCATGTGTAGCACTTTAACATAAACTGCTAAAATTGATTTTTTTTTTTTTTTTTTTTTTTTTTTTNTTAAACAGAAAATAGGTCAGTCACCCCTAGTGAGACGACTGGGAATCCCTGAGTGTTTTCTGTTGGTGACTCAACGCATCACAAAATATCCTGTCCTGGTGGAGCGAATCATACAGAACACAGAAGGTAAAGTCTCACCATTCATGCACCTCCACAAGTTGCCACTCTACTTCTATGCTTGTGAGCATTTAACTCATTAGTATGCATTTTAGTGAGCCAAAGATGAATGGCTCCACACTCATACGGATGATTGCGCTCTCTCCAGCTGAAACGGAGGAGCACGAGTCTCTGGTGCAGGCCTTGGGGCTGATCAAAGACACCATCTCCCAGGTGGACGCTGTGGTCAGTGACCATAAGAAAGCTGCTCGTCTGAGGGAAATCGGCCTGCGTCTGGAACCAAAATCTCAGGGCCGGCTGAAGGGTGGTGGGGTGTTTAGGAGAGAGTTTCTGATCAATGGCGCCAACACGCTGCTGCACGAAGGCGACGTCACTTGGAAGTCGCTCTCCGGTAGAAACAAAGGTCAGTACAGACTTGGGAAATGCCACCATTCGCTTCACTTCAGATAATTCTGTAAAAGTGATCAAATTAAAGGACCATACCACCTTTTATGCATGTGTAAGTCAAATGTATTCAATTTTCATACATGTTACTGATAATCTTTTCCCAAAGGATAAAACCATATTTCAGCTTTCCTGATATTTTGCAAAATCTCTTAATCTTTCAAAATCAAATATTCAAGCGATACACCCACCTTAAAAATTGAAGTTTCGTGTACTAATAGTTAAGCAAAATTATGAAGTCACAGTCGTTAAAATTTTTCGATAAATGCAGGTCTTCTTTTGGGACTATATTNAAATTATGAAGTCACAGTCGTTAAAATTTTTCGATAAATGCAGGTCTTCTTTTGGGACTATATTCCCTGGTAGGGACATACATTCACTCCACGCTTTTTATTGCACTTAAGCTAAAATTACAAAACTTCAAAAAAAAAAAAAAAAAAAAACCTGAATACACACGTTATTTGCGATGATGGATTTACCTATCCCAAGAACGTTTCAAGTATCAACAAGTTGATTTTAATCAGAATGAACTGAAACCAATGGCAGTCTGGAAGGCAGAAAATAATTTTTAACTCACCATTCCAGTAGTATGCTTTGGGAAATGACTGTCAGTAATATTATGTATGAAAAATTTTATTTTTTTTCCTTACCGTCTCCTTCCTTACTCATGTGACGTTGATCTCATGCAGACATTCATGCCGTGCTGCTATCAAAGGTGCTCCTCCTCTTACAAGAAAAAGATCAGAAGTTCGTGTTTGCTTCTGTGGTGAGTTCATCACAAAGCTTACTTTGTTTACCAAAGTTTTTTTTCTTTCCATAACAATATACTTGGAGAGTAGAGATAGTTGTGTTTTGTTGAGAGGATATTTTGGAATGTGTCTTGGCCCAAACACATGGATTTTTTAAAGAATCTTGCATAACATTAGAAATTGAAACTGCACAGATACAAAGGAAGACAAAGAGAAATGGAGGAAAATGCAAACAATCATAATACATGAATAATGAATAGCAAAATTAATAGCACACGTGTACCACCACCAATCATATTATTTACTCTTTAAATACAGGATAACAAGCCGCCAGTGATCTCCCTTCAGAAGCTGATAGTCAGGGAAGTGGCCCATGAGGACAAAGCCATGTTCCTTATCTGTGCCACCTCCAGCATGCCAGAGATGTACGAGATCCACACGAGCTCCAGAGCGGAACGCAACACCTGGATGACCCTCATATGGGAAGCTGTGAACAAGTAAGCTTGGGACTCACGAGAAGGTCCGAATTGGGCAGCAAAACTCTGTTTGACACCATCGGCACAGCAGGGACAGATAATGACACCCTGCATGATGCTAGATGACAAGTTGAAAAACAAGGTGCAACTCTAAAACAGTTTGTGTTAAGGTCGTAAAAGTCATGCTGAGTTAAGTGTCTGTGTGGTTCAGCTATCCAAAAGAAGAGGAGGATCTGGACAACGAACAAATTGCTGTCCTGCAGGAATATCAAAGTAAGAGACACCAGAGCTTCTGCCAAATCAGCACCAGACAGTCAGTCAGACAATCCATTTCTGTTAAAACCTGTTTTATGTCTGCACACTCTTCCTTACACAAGCTAACAGAATGTAGTCTATGCTATGTCAACATAGCAGTGCCAGTTTTACGGGATTTAAACTTTTTCGTAATGTGAAACAGATCCAATCCACAGTTTAATTCAAAGCTTTTATTACAACATCACAAATATATAATGTAGAATTTTGGAGTGCATGACACCAAAGTTCTTAACATTGGCAGTATTCTTTCCATTACTTACTGCATCTATTTAGCATCCACATTTTCATGTTTATGAGGGTGTGTGTATTTGCATGTATGCAGAGGGTTTGGCAATGAGGGACACCCAGATAGTGCAAAACCTGACAGAGAAGCTGCAGATCTTTGCTGCACTCAAGGAGAAGGTGACGGGGCAGACAATCCCGCACATGAGACTGCTGCTCCAAGGAGATGCCACTGACCTCCAGCAGGGGGAGACACTGCTCAAAGGAGCCATAGATGAGGGTAAGAGCTGAGAAAACTCCACTTCCTTCAGTAGTCATTTAGCAGTTTGTCTGTCAGCTCTGTCAGGCGCAGATGGACTCATTTATTTTCAATCCACTCAGTTCAAATTTGAGATCAAGCTGCAGTTTAGCTTCAGCCAATAGAATATTCATGAACAGTTATTCTGCTTTTTAATGTACAGTATGTATGAAATGCCGCAGGATTGGTCTCTAATTGAACTCTGAAGAAGTAAACTTGCCAGATTTGTTGAAGTAAAAGCGAAACAAGCTCAGATCTGTTTTCAGATGCAATCAGGTCATGATTCAGAGACTGGTGTTGTCAGTGTAAAATTATTATTTTTTTTTTTCTGCCTGCAGTGGAATCTCTGCAGAACCTTCTCTCATTGAGGATGAAAGATTCACACGTCCTCGTGGGTGAGAACCAGATGCTTAGGATCAAGCCCATCGACAGCACCTCCACTGCCAGCACCATGAGAAGTAAGCCTGATGCGCTTTCAAGAGATGGAACAGTGCTGTTCACACACGCCATCAGCGTGTTTGTGGAATACTACTAATGTGGTAGCAGCATTAGGTCTTTGCACGCTTATTTTAAAAGCCTGACAGCAGTGGAGACAGTAATGTATGTAACGGGTCAGAACAGAAACCCTGAGCCAAGCGCCACTCTGTTACTGTATATTGTTACAGTATGACTCTGTGAACATTATTGCCAGAAAAGGAAAAAATCTGCTCATATTGTATATGTGAAGACATTTACTGATTTGAGATGTGCATCATTTCAATTGCCCAGATGGAGATGCAGCTATGGCTCCAGGTGTTGATGATACCAGGCCAGAGAACGGTGCTGACTCCCAGCTCCACGGACCTTTATACTTTGAGAGCCTAGAGCAGTCTGTGAGTGAGACAAGGACTTTTCCAGTGTTTTTCAAAAGCAAAGACTGAGAAAAAATACTTAAGATGGAGTACAAATGAAAAGATCTGAAATGGACATTGCTTTTCTTCTTTTGCTTTAAGGCCGATGGTGAGATGCCAGCGCTGTGCAGTAATTCAGCCTCCAGTCCTTTTCCTGAGGCAGAAGTAACTCTCATAAAACTCATTTTATTAGTCTTTTTCCATTTTCATTCATTCAGAAATGTCACTATGTTTCACTGCAGTTGTTCCAGTGGGAATAATACTTTGTCTCTTTAGGTGTATGACAGGGTAGTAATGCTCGCACAGAGGCTATACAGCTTACAGGTGAGAAATCTGTCTCATACTCATCAGGTACATCATTTTTGCCTTTGACGTTAATCCACAAATCTCTCCTGTGTCCCCAGGCCATCATCGCCCAGCAGGACAGCCAGATAGAGCTGCAGCGAGCTTTGCTGGAGAAGAGCAAGAGGTCCACCCGAAACTCCAGCGACGTGCTCCTGGAACAGGAGAAGCAGCGCAACTTGGAGAAGCAGAAGGAGGAGCTCACCAACTTCCACAAGCTGCAGGCTCAGCATCAGGAGGAGCAGCAGCGCTTGGAGAAGGAGAGGGAGCGTCAAAGGGTCCAGGCCGAGATCCTGGAGGCTCAGCTACAACAGAGGGCGGAGGAGTGCAGAAAGCTGGAGAAGAAGCTGGAGGAAGAGAGGCTGGAGCTGAAGAGGCAGAGGGAAGCCTACCAGGAGGATCTGAAAACCCTGAAGGATGCCAGGCAAAAAGTGGAGAAAGAGAGGGAAAGTGTGGAGCAGCAGCAGGAGAAGATCAAGAGGCACAAAAGCATGGTGAACCCTGGTCACTTCAGCTGTGACGAGCCCCTACGGGTGAGAAATGGGTCACTGAAATATTTCTTAATATTATTTGTGTTATTATTAGGTGTTCTTCTGTTTCATCTGTGTGCGCTGATTGAAATGGAAAATGAACTGAGACAGCAAAAACCAAAAAAGTTGTAGCATAATCTGATCAGAGAACTGAGTCAGCAGAATCAGTATCGCTGACAATAGTGATAGTGACCTGATGATAGTGCTGACTTTAAAAAAAAAAAAAAAAAAAACTTTAAAAAAAATGACTAATAGAAATGTGATGAAGTAAAGTTATAATAATCAAACCACACTGAAAACAAAGTGGCGAGCAGGTGTTTCCTTCTGGTCGTGTTCATCCTCATTGCTGCAGCAATGCCTCCTACTGGTCGGTTGTGGCGTCTGCATAGAGGATCTGGATGGGATAGCATGAAGCTACTGTTTATTATACCTCCTGGAGAAACTCTGCGATACATATATTTTTAGAAAACTAAGAAAAATGTCCCCCCAAAAAAACAAGTGATTAAAATTTAAACAATCAATTATTCGAATGTAATAAAAAATAGGTAATAGCGTAACTATTCTAAGCTGAGGTTAAACACTCAAATCAGACTATTTAGCTGCCAAAGTAGTAACAGGGTTTCATTTTAAGGTATTTTATAGTCTTCCATGTGTGATATTAATATTAATTAATTTCAGAGACAGACAATTTCTTTTGTTGTCCCTAGTACTTGGCTCCCAGTGATTTTAACCAGTCGTTCAGGGGAGCCACAGCATTCAGAAGAGGCAATCACATCTTAACTTCACAGCCATATGTGCGGCACAGCCTCCCCCCCGCCAACCCCGACGAAATTCCCCCAATGGTTCCACCGCGCAAGGAGAGCATCGCCCCTCACCTCACCAAGGCCGAGGTGCCCATCCAGCTGATCAGCACCACCAACCAGGTCCACAAACCTGCCGCCGTGCAGCAGCAGATCCCCACCAAGCTGGCGGCCCTCGCCAAAGGCAAGGAGAAAAGTTCCAAAGCCAAGGTGCAGCATCAGAGATCCCACAGCGCAGGTCAGGACAAATGCCTGTTAGTGTTGTACTGCAACTTCTTGAAGCGAGCTAAAAATAGTTGAAATTTTTATGACCTATTTTTACAACTGTTTCAAAAAGTCACGTGATTATATAGCAGAATGCGAGCCCACACAGTCTTCTCTTTCTACATGCAGCATCTATAGATGTGACTCAGGTGGTACCGATCTGCTCCAGGAACGAAGGAGGCAGCATGAGAGCCAAAAAATCTGCCAGTCCACAGATGAGCCACCGCACAAGTACTGATTGTTAAGTTTAACACTCATAACCCATACAAACAGCTTTTGTTCCTGCATATAGAACATGAATCATTATTGACACAAAATACCAAATTGCATTACTCTTTAATGGGTAGAAACTTCACTCCCTGGTTGAGACAAAGTTTAAATTTGTACTCTAGTACTGCAGTAATGTTGTAAGAACTCTTTAATAGAGATTTTGTTTGTGCTAACACTGCGTATACATGATAATTTCAAACTAAATGTTTATCCGTGACTCTACACACCTCCTGTTTCTTATTCCTCCTTCTCCCTCCAGAGCCTTCCAACCCACCAGCATCTGTCCACAGCGTCAAAGTTTCTAAGTCCTTCAGCGCAGGGAGGAGGAACAGTGCTGAATCTCCACCAATACCTCCTCCTTTCCCCAAAGACGTGCTAAAAAGCAAAAATGAACACATCGTATACCTTTAATCACAAAGAGTGGAATGCGGATCGTTACTCATCCTGTGAAAAAGGTAAATAACTCTTGGAAAGACTGAAACTTCAAAAAGACTGTAAATGACTTCATGATGTCTGTTTGTGTCCACTGTAAAGAGGAAAGAGAATTATGGAATCATATTACTGATATAGGAAATCGAGTGACGATTCAAATCTGCTAAGTTGAAGAAAAAAGAAATAGAAGTCATGTTTTATATGGATATGTACATTTGTGGTAGAAGTTATTTAAAAACAGAGGCTCATTTGCACAGTGGCCAAGAAGTAACTTTTTATGACGCTTTTAAAGATGTCTGTGAGGCTCTCATTTTGCCAAAGACTTTTCCCTTAAAGAAAAGTAGATTGCCTGTAACCATTTAGCACTCATGTTTGAATTCTTGAACTTTCTTTTTTTAATTTAATGAACAATAGATTTGGTGTGTTTACATATGTGTAGATATAAAGTGCCAAGCACATAAATTCCAGAATGAATCGGACACTGGGAAATCTGCTGGGAAACACTGGGAAATTCTGCTCTAGTCTTCATGAAATACTGTCAGCCAGACAGCTGCTTGAAGCTTTTAGGAAAATGAACGGAATTGTTTCTGGGTGAAGAAATATTTTCTGTTAAATGTAGTTTTGACATGAAGCCTGTAAATATTAATATTATTTACTGTGGGAGGAATGTTTGAATGCTTTTTTTTTTTTTTTTTTTNTTTTTTTTTTTTTTTTTTCCATTTAAAATGTCCTGCCGAGGTTCCAGTTCCAAACCGATTGGTCATGGAATAAAAAGATGGTTGATTTTACAGCCTTGACTTTGCTGTGATGACTTCAGCTGAAGAAAATTACTTTTTTAAGAAGTTAGTGGACTGGAGATGACTCAAAATGATGATCTAAAGTCAGATTTTAACCTTTGTCACTTTCACTCTTCAGGTTGCAGTTGTAGCTTCATTTGTATTGTCATAGGAACAGTGTAAGAAAACACATTTCACACTTGACTATACAGTAGGATTAAGTGTAAAATGTGTTTTCTTACACTGTTCTAATTTAGAATGTGGTCCTATTACATTTTCTGATTGGTTTATACTAACAGAAAACTTTCCTCCTTGAAACTATAATTTTAAAGCATTGGCAATCAGACAGCGATGTGACCTTTAAACTCCAACATAAACACAACATAAACAACAGCCCACATATCAAATACAATGATTGTTTATTATATTTAGTCCTCAGCAGAGGCATAAAAACCACTTGGTGACAAACTATACTGGTAAATAATTTCATATCCTGACCAACAGTGCTTCTGAATCAGCGAGGGCACACACCCAGACAACTAAGCTGCTCTCATCTGAACTCTGACTTTTGATCCTTAAAGGATTACTATGTAGAACTGCTGAATTTGGTTAATAGGCAGCATGAGTTAAATGAGAACCAGATACAGCTACATTTGATTGAATATTCAATGAGGAAACCCTTAAGACAGGCAAAAGAGAGTTATCACATATACTGATACAGTTTCTTTAAAACTCAGATAAACATAGAAACCAACAAATACTTGTTGTCAGCCTGTCAGTCAAAAAATATTGTGCAAATGAATGATACAAACTACAGAAATCGAGGAACGTTGATTGCGCGACGCCTCAATCACCCATTCCTGCACCTTAAGCTGCAGCACATCATTTGGAGTACAGTACTCTTGTTTTTCATAAAGCAACTTTTAAATGTGACACATTCTACCTCCCGACATGGACGCAGTCAGGCCTGAACTGATTAAGACAATATGAGTATGTATCAGGAATAAAATGAAGGGGAACACTGCTTTTAACTGCTGCTCCACCCATACAAATCGAGTGCTCTACAGAATATACACGTGTTTTATATAAGGGTAAAGTCAAACCTGTAGCATGCAAAATTAAATAGACCAAAGGTAAATTGAGGAAAAATAAATGCTTCAGGTAAAAAAAAAAAAAAATTCAAAAAAAATTCAAATACCTTTGGCTCAGTTATCACCCACGATAGCACCACATTTTAAAGGGTCTGAAACTTTTCACTCATGTTGTGTGATTCTGTTATGGAAGATTATAGGACACTATTAAAAAAAAAAGAGTGAAATACAATACACATTTGTGAAATACAATACATGTTTTCATTTGTATTTCATTTCCATACATGCATTTACTGTGTCATAATTTAGTGAAAAACATGGTATAGTGCAAACTCTTTTTTTTTTTGTTTGAATGATTGAATTGTTTTTCATTGTGACATGAATTTTTCATACCACATTACCATCAAATGAAGGATGGTGAAAAGAAAAGATTAGGGGTTTTCCATTTCACTGTTGTCCAGCAGGGGGCAGCATAGACGTGCCAATACTAAATGCGAAGCCCTCTCATTTATTTTTCTGAAGCCGCTGCATTATTAGTGTCAGAATGAAAAATAAAACACAGTCCAATCACAGCATGGGGGCGCAGCTTAAGGCGTGGTTTGTTCTAAACATGCATTTACAGATGATAGTGATAGTGTCAGATCAGGAGAGAACCAAGGTTGAGATTGCGGCTCTGTTGCAACAAACAGCAATGATTTGACACCATAGAGGTTCGCAGTTTCTGGTTCTGTAATCTGCATTTCCAAGTACCTGATTGTGGAGGTAATAGGAATGTGTATGGGAGGCCAGCCTGGTCCATCAGACTGGTAATGTCCCTTGATGTCCCAGCTGTATCTTCACTGCAAACTGTTAACGTCAGGTTAATTTGTTCCTACTGTTTGCAAAGCTCGTTTCGTTTGTTGAGGAAATTTGTCACCTGTGAGAAGTTGTCTCCTATTCTCTCTACAACCACTCCACACGGAATAATATAAAATCATTGCTAATGCGCGTTCAGAACAAACCATGTCTTAAACTCCGCCCCCATGCTGTGCTTGGACTGTATCTTCTTTTTCATTCTGGCACTGATAATGCAGCTTCAGAAAAAGAAATGAGAGGGCTTTGCATTTAGTATTGGCACGTCTATGCTGCCTCCTGCTAGACAACAGTGAAATGAAAAACCCCTGATCTTTTCTTTTCACCATACTGTGATTTGATTGTAATGTGGCATGAAAAATTCATGTCATAATGACAATTAATTCAATTATTCAAACAAACAACAACAAAAAAAAAAAACAGTTTGCACTCTATGAAAACATGTATTTCACAAATGTGTATTATATTTCACTCTGTTTTTTTATTTTAATTGTGTTTCTTATAATCTTTCATATTCTGTAACTGGTCCAGTTCGTAATGTTAATGGATGCAGAAAGATGGAAACAGCACTTATAAAGGCCTGTAGTGCAGCTCGTTATGGCTACAAGCTTCATCTGAGTGTTATGGAGTTTTAGCTATCAGCTTGGGTGTTTTCCAGATGCGAGTTTCATTTCCTTTACATCTGGCACAGCCGGTGTTCACGTGGCGAACGTAATGGCTGCTGTGCTCACTTCCCATTTGCTGCATTTGTCAATTTTGCTGTCTTGGCCCTGTGTATCNCGGCTGCTGTGCTCACTTCCCATTTGCTGCATTTGTCAATTTTGCTGTCTTGGCCCTGTGTATCCAATCCTGGTGCCCTGCTGAGCCAGCCAATCAGGACACAGATGTCCTCTCCTTCCCTTCACAGAGCACAATTAATAATCATCTTCCTCACCGAAAATGTCCTCTGACTGAGACACAAAGTAGAAAACAAAACAACGAATAAACCATGAAATGAAATGGAAAATGTCATACTAGTCGTCCTTTTTAATCTGATTTGTTTTCCTCTTTCTCGGCTGGGGGCGTTTCCTTGATTGGGTCCTCTGTCTCACTGGTGCCCTCTGTGCTTTGTGGTTCCGGATTTGTCGAGGGCCCCTCTTTCTGCGGCGCGGCAGTTTGTGTACAGTTGATCGGCACGAGCACTACGGCAGGCTGCAGGGGACAAAACGAACATTGATATTAGTCAAATGAAGCAGTGAGGCAGAAAACTAAACTAAGACAAAATCAAAACGTATACAGTCATTCTTCTGTCCACAAGAAGATCCTAAATAGACTTTTTTTTTTTTTTTTTTANTTTTTTTTTTTTTTTTTAAATCGTCTTGATTTTATAATTCAACTGCAACAGCAGGAGCTTAATTTGTTTACAGAGGTATTACTGTATGCAGAGAGAAAACCAAAAAAACCTATCCAACTGAAAGATAAAACATGCTGCCATCACTGCTTTTATTTAGAAGTCACAACATAATCAATATCCCAATCTTCACCCACAATAATTGTACCAGCGCTCCTTATTAAAGGACCGTACCGGCCATTTTGCATGTTTGGGCCTAATATATTCAATTTTCACACATAAGGTTACTGACAACCATTTACCAAAGGATACAACTGGAATGGTGAGTTAAAAACATTTTTCTTACCTTCCAGACCGCCACTGGTTTCAGTTCATTCTGGTACACTATTAAAATCAACTTGTTGATACTTGAAATGTTCTTGGGATAGGTAATCCATCATCACAAACAAGACGTATATTCAGATTTTTTTGAAGTTTGGTAATTTTAGCATTTAATTGCAATAAAAAGCACAGAGTGAATGTATGTCTCCACCGGGGAATATAGTCCCAAAAGAAGACCTGCGTTTATCGAAAAATTTAAACGACTTCATAATTTTGCGCAACTATTAGCAGGTGAAACATCGATTTTTAAGATGGGTGTATTGCTTGAATATTTGATTTTGAAACATTAAGAGGTTTTGCAAAACATCAGGAAAGTTGAAATACGGTTTTATCCTTTGGGAAATGGTTGTCTGTAACCTTACGTGTATGAAAATCTATATTAGGCTCAAACATGCAAAATGGTCCTTTATGGTCCTTTAAGTAAATTCGGGTGTTTTGAAAGTGTGAAGTAGAGGCAAAGCCCAGGTAGAATACCTGCAGTGACACTGACAGACAGCTGAGCCCTCAGCGCCAGACTACAACACCCACAGTAAAATAAAGGGGAAAGAGCAGCAATAGGAAGGGGAGGGGGGGACAGTAAAACAGAAAGAAGCAGTTGGACGGATAGAATGATTTAAATGGTTACTCAACTTTAATTCTACTTTATGTGCATGTTTTTTTTTTTTTTTTTTTTTAATCACAATAGATTTTTTTAAAGTCTTTTTTTTGTTGTTCCGCAGTAGGCACTCATATGAAACTGGTATTCACCACAAATCCACTTCCAGTCCAGAACTGGGGCAACTCCTTGCGCCACAGCGCTACGGTGAGGCTGGTGAGCAGAGTGCAAGGCACCAGGTAGAGCAAAGCCGGCTGGCCCATCTGCATTACCGCCAGAGCCACGAAGGTGATGAGCAGGCCCACGCCATACGCTGAGAGGAGACAGAAAGATGCTGCTCAAAGTCCAGTCATGTCCTGTCAGGGCCTCAGAAAAAGCAGGTTTTCATTCTAATGTCAGTGGAAAATAAAATGTGTTTTTTCTTGGCCCCTGATAATGATTGAACAGCTTTTTCTTAAAGGGCCATACCACACATTTGTAGATTTATTTCTTACACTGCAGGTAGCATTTCAATAGTCAAAGAAAAATTTTATCCACTTTGATTTTTTTTTTTTTTTTTTTTTTTTNATAGTCAAAGAAAAATTTTATCCACTTTGATTTTTTTTTTTGTCAAAGTTGTGTTAGCATGGTGTGGTAATGCAGTAACAGCCTGGGACTTTATTGGAAATAGGTCCTTGCTGGTGCATTCATGTGCTTTTGGGAAACTCCAACATCCAAAATCTGAGTTGGCTGGCAAAAAGTGTTGTTTTGTTAGAAAATCACCCTCAAACAAATAGTAAACATCAATATAATAAATTTTAATGTAGTCATTTCTTATATTAAATTGTTGCTATTTAGCAGCTGACTCTTAAATATTACATGTCAGATTTCCTGCAAGCACATAAATGCACCAGTTTTGCAATCAGTTCATTTTTACCACACAGCAATAATGTAACTTTGACAAGACAATAAAGCAAACTAAATGTCCTACATCAGTGCATTATTCCTTAGACAGAAAGAAACGACAGATTATAACCAAACCATAACTCCCACCTCATGTACATACCGATTGTACAGGCCACAAAATAGATCCTGGAGGACTGTGTTAAAATGTCAAACCTGTGACAGTAAACCACCAACAGGCCTGGAGGGAAAACACAGACATTCAAATGGGTCAACGGGTAGCTCCACGTCTCAGCGTTCAGACACAGTGTTTATTACTGAAGGAACAAAATGTGTTTCACTGGACATGCTAAATGAAATACTCAAAAAAAACAAAAATTAGAAAGTTCAATATTGTGCAGCTATTTATTTGTGGAAACTACAACTTGTGATGTACAATTATATTATTAACTGTGCACAGGACTTATTAAAAAAAAAAAAAATTTGTTTCAAACTATCCAAGAATTTCAGTGTTTGATTTGAACGTGAAAAAAATTAGCAAAAAACCAAAGTGGAAAAAAAATCAGCAGAAACAGCAGAACAAACAATAGTTTCTTTTTTTATTCTTATTTTGAGGAACTCTAGAATGTAATCAGCAGCTTGCTTGTATGTCCTCTCCATTCTGTTTTCACTTTCTATTACCAGAAGCATAGTCTGATCTGTCTTTGCCACTAGATCTCCTTAATTACAAAAAAAAAACTATACTTCAAACATCTTCTCAGAACAGGAAACAACTTTTGGGTACATGGAGAAATAAAACCTGGGTTAAAAAAACTCTGACTTATTACAGTTGCAAAAAAAAACACACAGTTCAAGCTTTGATTGGCAGTTTGTGTGAGTTACCTGGTACTAGAATGTCACCAAAACCCAGGAGAGAGAAGGGCCGGTCACACAGAGCCAGTGGAGAGGAGTTTAGCCGTGGCACTTTGAGCACCATGGGAAGCTGGAGCAAACACAAATATTAGTGTTATGAACAAGCGCTTGACCTCTGAGCTGAAAGCAGCATTTAGCATTCAAGGAGCAGTAAAAAACGTCAGAGCTACGTTTCTGTAACCCGACTACCCCACCCCTCACACAGGGAGTGTGGAATTTGAAAACAAGCACACCTTTTCATGGGTGGTGGAGTTGGAGGGACCAGCCGCTACCTCCACCATTATGCTTTCCCCACTCTGTGGAGATGAGAGAGAGCAGGTGAAATGAGTTCAGTCAGGGAAAATCGACATCTGACCAACATGGCTGAGTAAAGCTTACAGGAAAAGGCTTACCTTTGTAAAGAAAGGTGTAATAAATACAAAGAACACATCGTAGACAAACAGGACCACCAGCAGTAAAGTGCACGCCTATACAGGAAGAGAAGAAATCATCAGAGGACTTACAACTGACATGTATTTTAAAAATATTTGATATCTACATGCGTGATGGCGTTAACGTACTTTAAACGTGGGCAGCCTGACAGTTTTGAGCATGTAGAGGCAGAAGGCGATCCCCAGGGCATCTTGTAACACCCACGCCCACCTGAGGACACGCAAGAATGCACAGAAAGACCGTGAGTCATCGCGGGGCAGTCAGATGATCACTATCATCATCTACGTTCTCACACTCAGACATTATGTCACCCAACATACATCTAGTAATCAGCAGCCACAGAGGGAGTCACCAGTAGATACGCAGAGAAGGCAAACCTTCTACATTAGTACAACCAGGCAACACACTGTGTTTGACTTTGCATACAAACAGAGAATTTCTTAAACCAGAATCTTAGCTAACCTGTTTATAGGTTAACTCATATAGATTTCATATGTGGATTAAAATTAGGATTGCTTCTCTCCATTTATGATTACGATGAGTGGCTATCACTGCAATTAATGACTTCTTATTTAGTTTTTGCTTGTTTTTGCTAAGATCTTACTGAATGTGGGGACTAGCTGGACTGGCCTGTGTGAGAGTGTGTGTGTGGATTTAACTCCATTTTTCTCGTTCCACTTACTGATCCTCATTGCGAAAAACCATCCAGGTGATGCTGACGCCGATGCAGAAAGCTGAGAGCAGCAACATGCGGACCTGTGGCCGCTTATGCAGGTACGGCAGGTTATTCTCTGGAATCCTACAGGCACAAAATGCAGCCCCCAAAAGTCTGATTTTCTTTCAGTGAAACGCAGTTAATATAAACATTAATATTTATGAACTGTAAAATGTATGAGGAAATAAAAAAGTAAGAGTCAGAAAAAGAAAAAAAAAAAACGGAGTTCCCAGTAGCTAGAAACATTAAAGGACCATACTGGTCAGTTTGCATGTTTGAGTCTAATATGGTGCCTGGTGGTGCATTCAAGTGCTGTAGTGAAGAACTGACAACAAGAAGCATTTTCAGATCACTCTNTGCCTGGTGGTGCATTCAAGTGCTGTAGTGAAGAACTGACAACAAGAAGCATTTTCAGATCACTCTACGCTTTTTATTGTGCTTAAACGCTAAAATTATGTAACTTTGAAAAAAAAACCTGAATACACATCTTGTTCACGATGGATTACCTATCCCAAGAACGTTTCAAGTATCAACAAGTTGATTTTAACAGCGTACCAGAGTGAACTGAAACCAATGGCGGTCTGGAAGGTAGAAAAAAAATTTAATTCACCGTTCCAGTAGTATGCTGTGAGAAATGATTGTCAGTAACGTTATATGTATGAAAATTTAATATATTACGCTCAAACATGCAAAATGGCCAGTATGGTCCTTTAAAAGCCTAAAGATGTAAACATGTTAAGAAGGCAAACACTTCACACACTGATCTGAGGTGTGTTACCTGCACTTGCAGAAAGGAAGTCTCCTGACAAAAGGCCACAGGCAGCTGTACAGGCCGACTGAGGAGGCCACGCAGAAAATGGCTATCACCCAAATGGCTAAACAGGAAGGACAGCAGAGTCAGGCAGGACACATTTAGGTCTTTCTTAAGTCCTTATTGATGTAGTAATGATTTCTGCGTATGTGTATGTCGTACCCAGGCGATCATAAAAAAAGTAGAGTAGCACTAGCATGCTGCAGCACATGACCACAAACACGCAGATCATGATGGGGGTGACATCTACCGTCTCCTCGTCCTGTTTCTCCACGCCGTCGTCCCGCTTGTGCTTCATGTAGCGTCTGCAGGAGGAGAGACTAAAGTCAGGGAGGATCCTGACCTGAGGAGGCTGTTTGAGAGGTCAGGAGCATGTAAATAACCCTAACTAATCACCCATGTCTACCAACACTCATTGGGACACATCCTAATTTGCATGCTGATGAAGCCAAATAGAGCGATGGAGCTGGCTGGCTACTGACCTGCCAAACCATCCAGGCTCCAAACCTTCAACCATGGTCATTATTTAGCAGTCCTTGGCTTTCCATGCTGGCTAAAACTCACACTCCTCTCCAAAAATGTTTTTCGCCTGCGCTTCAGACCCCATGTGGCCGTGCCCTTAATCACCTTGGCAAGCCAGACATGCTCAGTCTAGCTTAAGATGGTGAGTTAATCAGATGGCCTCAAACAAACAACGCTGCCCTTTTCTGGGTTTGCAAGAGATCCATCCAAACTCCAAGTAGAACGCTGATGAATCCTAGACAAAACTAAGCTTAGCTCCTTGCCAGCAAAAATGTGACAACTTTCCTCCAGAGATGTCTCCCTAGATAAATTTATCCTGGTTTAAATTTAGCAGGACTAAAAGCATGCCATGCATTAAGGGCATGCATGCGAAAAGTAAGATAAACTCATCAGCATGTGTCATCAAACTACAAAAGCAAAGATGAACAAAATTCTGTCATTTGTAGAAACGTATTTATTGAGTTTTTCCTCTTAATGACTCTACACAAATTTTATACTGCTAACTTATGCTATAAATTCACATCAAACATTTATTTTAAAACAGAGGGTGTAAAGTATTATGGGGAAAAAAAGGTGGGCAGAATGACTTAAGATGCCTGTAAAAGCTATAGTTATATATACTGGTATTTCTTTAAAAAAACAAAAACAAACCTCAGCTTCTGGAAAGAAGTGAAAAATAAGATAATTAACCTGATTGGGTATAACTTGGAGATGTCTGGAATTTTTGTGCGCTGTTTGATGTGACAGACTAGCCATGCATAGTTACCATTTAACAGCGTATCTAGTAGTTAAAGTGCCCTGTTATTCTGTGTGTATCTTTAGAGTGTGTATCTTTTTTAAGTTCTCAGAAAAAAAAAAAAGCAGGATAGTTCGGTTTCACAAATGATTACATTATAGTATGGTATGGTATTACTGTATTGTATTGTCAAAGACCTGCAATTAAAAAGGGTTACAAAATTTTAAAAAAAATGAACATTTGAGAATGGAGTGACTTCTCACTTTAGATCCTAGTTTCATCTCCACTCCTCCACTTACTTCTTGGTGTCCCTGCTGCCGGCCCAGTAACCTCCAATGGCAACTGTGCCAACTGCCATCAAAAAGATGATCACCATGTTGTAGTCCAACGCTGGTTCGTTGGGTGCGTACATGGCAACATGTCTTCCTTTCCCAAAAGTCTGCACGGGTCAGACAGGAATCAATCAAAAATCAAAAAAATAATCAATTAAATCGATGCATTAGACTGCTATCAGACTATAAAATGTTTAGAACAAATACGTTTGCTGTTCTAGCAGCAAGAGATTCTGCAGTTTCTGGCTGATCTCTCACCTTGCTGATGTCCAGCATGTCAGAGTAGCTGAGCAGTGCTACAGGAATATCAATCTCCTCATACTGAGTCTTGTTTCCTGCTGGTGGTGTCTGGAATTAAAGAAAGAAGCACCGTGCATTTCTGATTTCATTTCAAATCTACCAAAACTATTTCCAGCCACAAGTATGATCAATAAAGCTAAGATATTTGAAGCTGGAAACAGGAGTCATATTCACTTTTGCCACCAAATTTATAACAAATTCATTATTCATTATCCTTATTTTTATCCTTATTTTGTTTTATTTCATTATATACATATTTTTTATACTTCAGAAGCACAGTTGGGGGAACCTACCAGAAAAAGCATTTCACTGTTGTTATACTTGTATGGCTGCATGTGACAAATAAAACTTTGAAAGTTTGAAACACTACAACCCTTACAAATATTTGTTATGTTACACAATGGTTATAATATGTTATATATGACACAAAAAATGCTTTAACTGCACTTTAGCGTCATGACTTGTTTTGTGATTATATTCCCACAAAGGCTTTCTAGATCTACTACTAGCCAAATCTTTCTTGTCAAGTCACAAAAAACAGGAAGCATTTCCAGCTGAAACATTGACCAAAAATCTGCGATGATTTACTTTCAATTTACTAGTTGAAAAAAAAAAGCCCATGAACTTTCCACAGCTTTTATTTTGTAGACACATAATGTATAACTCAGACCTAAAACTTTTCCTTGTCACTAGCAGCAAATGTGTATCCAAGTACAAATACACAGTTCCTGTTCCCCCTTACCAGTCTGTCCTTGCTGACAATGAGCAGGCCCTTAGCACCGTTAATCTGGGCCAGTCGAACCTTCTCGTAGAAAGTGCAGTTGCCCCTCATCACCATGGGGATGCGATTGGGAAAGCCTCCTTCTGGCACCTCAGAGGGTGAGCACAGGACTGATGTTGTCAGGTTATAAATCTGGAGACGTGTCTACAGGACACCAAGAGAAATATAAATGCAGCAACAGTCCACAAATACACAAATTAAAAAAAATAAATAAATAATCTTACTAATGACAGCTTTTGTTTTCAATTTACATCTTTATAGCCTGGACATAATTCTTCACGTTTTCTAACAAAACATGATGAAGAACATTGAAAATATATATCCAAAAAATATTGTTTGCTTCTAACATAAATGATGTCTCTATCATTGTTTTCTTGCCCGAATTGCTGTAATTTATAATATGATAGAACTTTTAGGCATGCAGGTCACCTGAAGTTGGTTTGGAAGGCAAATGCCATGGACTTGAAAAGAAACCACCAAATGTTTTTATTCGTGCACCAAGCTTACTTCCTCTGGACTTATATGGTGAATACAGTTTATTTTGTAATTTATTTATTTACATTGGGACAATGCATTGATATGCATTTATGCACTGATAAACAATCAAAATGTAAATACCAGTATGCCAGATTTAGCCAAGGTTGACTAATTTTCATCATCAACTAATTTTCTCTTAGTCATGAGAAGAACAACATTTTTCTTCTTGTTCTTCTCTAACAACTCGTATCGTTTCATCTGCCTTCCCTTTTACCTTTAGCCTGTTTTCTCTAGCTGTAAAAACAACTTTAATGTTTTAAAACTTTAATTTTTTGAAGTGTCACTATTTTACGCAAATGCAAAGATGAGAAAGATGAACAATTAACATATCGATAGTTGTTGCAGTGCTGTCCAAATCAAGTGTGGGAATACATTTTTTGAAGTTATTTCTTGTTTTCTGATGACATTACTTCAGACCTGACACTGTCTTTTACATTTACACCAGGACTTAAAACTTGCTTACATCTCAGGTTGTGACTTACTGCCTTGTTGAGGTCCTGAGGTAGCCGTGCCCACTGTGAGTTGAAGAATATGCAGTAATCCTTTCCTTTGCTCTTTCCCTTGTCACTGAAATGGGCCATGCCGTACTCGCCCACAACCTGTGATCATGACAAAAACACAAAACATACAACATAATCTCTCTAGAACACAGTCTGCTTAAGCAAACATGTTACTGTAATCTCTATTTAATTAACACTGAAACAACTGCCATTCCACAGTTGGACTATTCTGGTAATTTATGGTTGAACTAAAATGTTTACACTGTACCAGTTTAATTACTTAGATGACACTAGCTACAGTACCTATGACAGCATGACATTTACTGTAGGTCTGACAGAGGTTTCTGTTATTACTTAAAAATAAATGTTTAAATAAAGACTTTTCAGCTTGTTCTACACTTTATCGGTCTAAAATATTGAGGGTAGCCGATTTGAACTCCTAAACTATGGCACTGGAAGACATCTGTATTATTGTGTTCTAAAAATGTATAGAATACTTAATAAAGAGTTGATTTTTGCCCAAATAAGGACAGGTCTAACACGGTACTTACAAACAAAGCCAAACCAGTCTTTTATTCTGTTACTGTCTAGGTCTTTTTATGTCTCTTGCTCAGTATTTTCCCCTCAACTTGCGAACCAAATCCAATCTGGTTATTACAGCATGGGAGTTAATTGCAGTGCCAAAGGTTCTCCACGTGATAATAGTAACGTTCTAGATTTCGTGTTTTTGAAGTGAACTTATAAAAACACAGTCTGTAAAGCGGTTCGTGGCAGCGAGCCAACAATCCCGGTTTGTTAATCGAAATCAAAGCTGAGTGATGTGGAGGTTACCGGGCCCGATCGGCGATCTCCGCAAGCTAACACAATCACAGCATCAAGCTAAGCATCTCTGACCCAGGTAGGAAAACGTTCTGTTTCTTCAAAATCGGGGTGACGTAAGATGTAAGCGAATAGAGAAAGACTTGTGAAAGAAATACACACGGTGTCTCTCACCTTTTGGATGAGAAAAGCTGCCCAAATCAGTGTTTTAGGGACCCTCATGATGCCTAGTTTCTTGTTATTTCCCCAACAACCATCCGCACGGCTCAAGCTACTCGCACTGGGCCCCCACCAGCTGTTTGACTAAGTCCCGCCCATATCCACAGTATGAATTTTCATTGGCTGTCACTATTAAGACCTATGAGACCAATGGCTAAAAGAAATGTCAATCAAGGAAAAAAAAGGGGTGGTCTTTTGGCCTTGACGCTCTCTGTGGAAACGCTTGTATTTCTATGGAAGCCCGAAATAAAATATTAGCACAAAAAAAAAAAAAAAAAAAAGTAAATGAAACTCTATTTTTACTAAATATTTTTTGTATAGTTATTGAATAGCAAAGATTAAACGTATCAATGTAGTCAGATTTCATCAAATTAGTTTGAAATGAATCACCATAAATGTGAATATTAATTTTGCAGAATATTATAACGAATGACTAATGCAGCCTCAAGGGGGCACAAGCCAGTGTCCTTCTGGTGCCGGTCCCAAGCCCGAATAAATGCAGAGGG
>VXCM01005310.1:0-20457 GCA_014773175.1 Lucifuga dentata
GAAATGATTGTCAGTAACGTAACATGTATGAAAACTGAATATATTAGGCTCAAACATGCAACATGGCTGGTATAGTCCTTTAAACCATTTGGTGACACTGTATTCAATGTGAATCCAAAATGTTTCACGTTGGAGGAGTTTCTTTGGACCTGGAAGAAGATCTTGTTGGTGGAAACGTTGCACTAAAATCCTCTTCTTGACAGCTTGAATTTCGGTGTGCAGTCTACTTTTCCCTTCTTGTTAAATATGTGCGGTCGTGTGTTTATTTCACCCATGTAAGAGATAAGTTAATGATTTACTCTTAAATTTATTTTTAAAATTTGTTTTATTTTTCCTGACAAAACGATCCAGAAGCTCAAAGCTGATCCATTAAAAATGACATGAAACAGAACAAACCTTTACATTTACTCACCTGGAACACAAAACATGAAAGAATAATCAAACTGCTCAGTGCCTGATTAGCTCTACGGCTAATGGCTGTGTTTAACGGCTAACGGCTGTGTTTAGTTTAGCAGCTAACAGCTGTGTTTAACAGCTAACGGCTGTGTTTAGTTTAACGGCTAACAGCTGTATTTAACAGCTAATGGCTGTGTTTAATTTAACGGCTAACGGCTGTGTTTAGTTTAGCAGCTAACAGCTGTGTTTAACAGCTAACGGCTGTTTAGTTTAGCAGCTAACAGCTGTATTTAACAGCTAACGGCTGTGTTTAACAGCTAACGGCTGTGTTGTGTTTAACAGCTAACGGCTGTGTTTAGTTTAACAGCTAATGGCTGTGTTTAACAGCTAACGGCTGTGTTGTGTTTAACAGCAAACGGCTGTGTTTAACAGCTAACGGCTGTGTTTAGTTTAACGGCTAAGAGCTAACGGCTGTGTTTAGTTTCATGGCTACCAGCTGTGTTTAACGACTAACAGCTGTGTTTAGTTAAACAGCTAACAGCTATGTTTATTGGCTAACAACTGTGTTGAACAGCTAACGGCGTGTTTAGTTTAACGGCTAAAGGCTGTGTTTGGTTTAACAGCTAACAGCTATGTTTATTGGCTAACAGCTGTGTTTAGTTTAACGGCTAACAGCTGTGTTTTGGCTAACAGCTGTGTTTAATGGCTAACAGCTGTGTTTAACGACTAAACAACGTGTTTAACGGCTAACGGCTGTGTTTAACAGCTAACAACGTGTTTAACGACTAAACAACGCGTTTAACGGCTAACAGCTGTGTTTAATGGCTAACGGATGTGTTTAACGGCACGTTGCAGGAAGAACTGGACGTCGTCGTGGACGGTGCTGCAGGGTCACTCTCTGCTCTTCGCCAAAGGTCAGGGCGGCAGCACGAGCTGGGTACGTATCCATCAGCCCCGCATAGCTACTTCCTGTTCCCAACGTTCCATTCATCCAATCATCGGCCATTTCTCTCCTCCAGTGTCTTCATCTCTGTCTGCTCATGTTCTCCACTGCTGTTCAGTTGGTCATGGCTTTTTATTGCTTTTTCTCCTCTCCTCACCTCCTCCTTCCTCTCCTCTCCTCTCCTCCTCCTCCTCTCCTCTCCTCCTGAAGTCGTACTACCGTAGCGGCTCCATCCCTGAGCTCCTCCTTGCTCTCCTTAGCTCCTGGAATCGTTCAGTAAAGCCTCGTCCTGCCGTCTCCTTTCTCAGCTGCAGACCTGTGCAGGCTGCTACTGTACGTCCCTGCATGCCTTACAGCGCCCCCTGCTGCTCTAACACACTACTGCTCTGTGTGTGTGTGTGTGTGTGTGTGTGTGTGTGTGTGTGTGCAGGATAAATGCTCCAGTTCAGCAGGAAAAGGAAAGTGACCTGGCTTCTGATGAGCTTTTAAAAGTTTTTTTTTTAATTAGAATCGAGTCTTTAGGGCTTTAGTTCAAATAAAACACAGATTTATTTGCACAGTTTGTGCATGAAGAGTCCAGCAGCATCTTTTTTGCTGAGCTTGCAGAAACGTGGATGGCTTTAAGGCTCCTACAGACTCAGATTAAAGTTTTACAATGCAGGGAGAATCGTGATCAAATCTTTGGTCGTCAAATCAAAACTGCAAGACAGCTGATGGCCTGATTAATGGCAAAAACTTCCTGCAGCAAAATTCAAGAGCAAAATCTCACAACCCACAAATCTAAAAACCAGCATAGAGGGACAACAAATTGACAAATTTTTGCCTGCATTTTTTTTTTTTTTTATNTTTTTTTTTTTTTTTAATTTTATTTTTTGTGCTCGTCAAAGCATTTCTGTATAAAATACTCACACAATCTGATATCTTCAAAGTGTCAAATTATATTTTATCATGTTATACTGTATTTATTGAGTATTCTGTTGTGTTACAAATGCTGGAGCATTGAGCCCAAGACAAATGTCCCTGAGAGGACAATAAAGTATATCATATTGTATCGTATCATGTCGTGTCATATCGTATCATATCGTATTGTGTCATATTGTGTCATATCGAATCATATCGTATCGTGTCGTGTCATATCGTATCGTATAGTATCATAACGTATTGTGTCGTATTGTATCGTAGCATCTTGTCTCATATCGTATCAAATCGTATAGTATCGTATCGTATTGTGTCGTATCATGTCGTATCATATCGATAATATATCAGATCATATTGTATAGTATCATATTGTATCGTGTTGTATCATATAGTGTCGTATCGTATAGTATCATATCGTATCGTATAGTACCATGTCGTATTGTATCGTATAGTATCATATACGATACTATACGTATCGTATTGTATAGTATCATATCGTATCGTGTCGTATTGTATTGTATCGTACCTTGTCGTGTCGTATCATATAGTATCATATCATATCGTGTTGTATCGTATCTGACATCAAGTCAGATATGATACGACATGACCAATATGATACGATATGACACAATACGATACGACACGACGCGATATGATACGACACAATACGATACAATATGACATGATATGATATGATACGACACGATATGTATCGTATCATATCGTGTTGTATCGTATCGTATGATATTGTATCATGTGAGACGTCCAGTCTGACACATGAACCGAACTCACAACATCATTATTATCATCACATGATGTTCTGGACGCATAAGAAGCCTCGGTGACTTTTATGCTATTTTTTATTTTATTTCACCCAACAAGACCTTAAAGGACCATACCACCCATTTTACATGTTTGAGCCTAATATATTAAATTTTCATACGTTACGTTACTGACAATCATTTCCCAAAGGATAAAACTGTATTTCAGCTTTCATGATATTTTGCAAAATCTCTTAATCTTTCAAAATCAAATATTTAAGTGATACACCCACCTTAAAAATCCATGTTTCTCCTGCTAATAGTTACACAGCCTTATGAAGTCACGGTCCTTTAAATTTTCCATAAATGCAGGTCTTCTTTTGGGACTATATTTCCTGGTGGAGACATACATTTTTTCTGTGTAGTTCTGCAGTGGATCAGTCAGCAGCACAGATGCCCCACCTGCAAGTGAATCTGATTGGACAGTCTGCTCCATTGTGTCTCCGAGAGACAAAGTTGGAAGATAATGCTAAAATCATGAAGTGTGTTGTTCCTGGATGCAAAAATTCTTACAGCTGTTACGATTTGGAACAGTTGCATTTTCATACTTTTCCTATTAACTTCCAACACTGCAGGCTATGGCTAACTGCAATCCAACATCCAGAGTATGGCATCTGTACATCGGTGGCCCTAATATAGTTGTTACGAGTCTGCAGAAATCATTTCACCGTTCAGATCACTCCACGCTTTTTATTACACTTAAACGCTAAAATTACATAACTTCTAAAAAAAAAACCTGAATATACATCTTGTTGGTGATGATGGATTACCTATCCCAAGAACGTTTCAAGTATCAACAAGTTGATTTTAATAGCAGAATGAACTGAAACCAATGGAGGTCTGGAAGGTAGGAAAAACATTTTTAATTCACCGTTCCAGTAGTATGCTTTGGGAAATGATTGTCAGTAACATTACATGTATGAAAATTTAATATATATTAGGCTCAAATATGCAAAATTGCTGGTATGGTCCTTTAAAAATCATGACGTTTAATTGAGTGAGAAATTCCTAAAAGATCTAAGCAGCAGCTTACCTGTAATATATCTTCACATATTAATAATAATTAACTAATTGCCTTTCTAATAACACAATTACTAAAGTTGTGTGGCTTTGTGTGTAATAAATGTGTGTATTTGTGGAGCATGAAGAGTTCTAAGTTGACCTAATAGCTGTTATAATGTTATTAAGTTAACATTTAGTATTGAATATAATAAAAGGATTTAGTACCTAAAGAACATCAGACACAAATTTTGATAGAATTGTGGAATGCAGTCTGATTTCCTGTGTCATATGACCTTCGTGTCGGACGTTAACGCTCTCGTGGCGTTCCCTGACTGCTTTTCAGAAGTTTGGCAGCAATCAGTCGAAGCCTGAGTTCACTGTGGATCTCCGTGGGGGGTCTGTGGAGTGGGCCTCCAAGGACAAGTCCAGCAAGAAACATGTCATGGAGGTACAGGACACCATTTCATGTCTCCCTCTAAATGACGCTTTGCTGTTTGAAGTTTTCGATTGCTTGGAGGAGATTGTTGATTTTGACCTTTGACCTCTTCCTGTCACAGCTAAAGACGCGTCAGGGCACAGAGCTGCTGATCCAGTCAGAGATTGACAGCGTCATCAATGACTGGTACCGTGCCCTCACAGAGACTATCAGCGCACACGTGAGTTTGTTTAAATCAAACATCAGAGAGGCTCCTCCTCCCACTCATCAACACATCACATGACCTGTCACATGACCCATGTACAGTTCCTGTTATACCCATGTACATATACTGTACATTGGCGCCTGAAGCTTTGCCTTTGTTCTGATCTAATCTCACCTACAATTAAGTTTGTTTCAAAATAAAGTGGAAAACGTTTCCCTGGTGCCAAACCAGGACTCTTAAACTAAATGACTTGGACTCGTTAGCTTGTTTATTGGTTTGGAGTCCAAACAAACCACTTTAGTTTAAAGTTTAAAGGCTTGTTTGCACTAATTTATGATCTCATGAGTTCATAAAACTTAAAGGACCATACCCGCAATCCTGCATGTGTGATCGCAATATATAAGAACCACATACACATTATGTATAACAATCATTTCCCAGAATATGAGTTTAGCAGTAAATTTTAGATTGTTTTTCCTACCTTCCAGACTGCCATTAGTTTCAGTTCATTTTAGTATGATATTAAAATCAACTTGAAGAGACTTTAAACACACTTGAGATCAATAATCCATCACAGCAAACACGATGGCTATTAGGACTTTTTTGTCGAAGTAACTTTATGTAATTGATCCATCATGGAAGATGATGTATTCCTCCGCCAGGAAATATAGTCCCAGGAGTCCCACGACTTTTACAGAGAGATTAAAATGAGCATGCCTTCTACAATCATGCAAAAGTGTTAGAAGGTGAAGTATTGATTTTTAAGGTGTTTGTATCACCTGAACATTTGATTTAGAAAGATTAGGAGATTTGAAAAAAATAACATGTAAACTAAAAGTTTTACGTTTTGGAAACTGGTTGTCAGTAACATGTATGCAGGTTGTATATAAAAACACATGGCTAGCTGGCTAACACATCAACATCCAGCTCGTCATACTTATGAACTTGTATATTTTGGAGTTACTTCTTCCAGTTAGATTAACATGGATCCATAATCAAAGTTTAAGACTCATCAGATCTCAGATCGATTTATGAAATTCTGATCAAACAAACAAGCATCCGTCCATTTTCTTCTGCTTATCCGGGTCACAGTGGCAGCAGGCTAAGCAAGCTAGCCCAGATGTTCCTCTCCCCATCCACATCCTCCAGCTCCTCCTGGGGATTCCGAGGCATTCCTAGGCTAGATGTGATATGTAATCCCTCCAATGTGTTCTGGGTTTGCCCCAGGATCTCATCCCAGTCGGACGTGACCGGAAAACCTCCAAAGGGAGGCATCCAGGAGGGTTCAGATAGAACCAACTGACTCCTCTCAACCCGAAGCAGCACCGGTTCTACTTTGAACCTCTCCAGCATGTCCGAGCTCCACATCCATGAAAAACTCATTTCGGCTGCTTGTATTCACGATCGTATTCTTTTGGTCGCGACCCAAAGTTCATGATCACAGATGAGGAGAATCAAACAAACAAAGTAAATCAAGCTGCCCTGAAGCTGATTTGACCCAGTCGTGTGTGTGCGTGTGTGCATGCATGTGTGTGTGTCTGTCCTCTGCAGGCCTGGGAGTCAGACGAGGCTATCGAGGAGGACATGCCCGAGTCTCCAGGAGCTGAGAAACAGGACAAGGAGAAGGAGCACCGAGACTCCAAGAAGAGCAGAGGTGAGAGAGGAGGAGAGGGAGGAGAGCAAAATAAATTCCTCACGGGAAAAATAGTCCAGTAAAAGTCATTTGATTGGCAAATAAACCTGCGCAGAATTGTATTCCCTTAAGTCACTTTGGTCCATTGTGCGTGTCTTCCTCAGCGATGAAGACCTCTGTGAGTATGGACTCATCAGACCAGAAGAAAACCAGGCTGAAGCTGAAGAAGTTCCTCACACGGCGACCCACATATCAGGCTGTGCGAGACAAAGGTTACATCAAAGGTATCCAGCTCCGCCAGGCTCATTCTGACTACAGCTTCAAATCCCACACCTCTGATACATGTCTATATTTGTTGGAATTTTTCACTTCTTTTGGAGAATATTCAGACTTTGAAAAATGTGAGTTGTGCTAAATTTACAGTTAATGATCACTGAGTGGCCATTTAAAAAAAAATATTATGTTGCTGTTGCCTCCTAACATCCAAATGCTCTCGTTAATGACTAGATTTTGAGTCAGGAGTGACTTGCTGTAATGGGAGCCTGAACATGGAGCACAAACTCTTATTATTTTTAAGAAGTTACTTATGTTACTAGCGTTACTTATGCTACTAGTGCTACTTATGCTATTAGCGTTACTTATGCTACTAGCATTACTTATGTTACTAGTGTTACTTATGCTATTAGTGTTATTTATACTATTAGTGTTACTTATGCTACTAGCGTTACTTATGCTACTAGTGTTACTTATGCTACTAGCATTACTTATGCTAAATAGCGTTACTTATGTTACTAGCGTTACTTATGCTGCTAGTGTTACGTATGCTATTAGCGTTACTTATGCTACTAGCGTTAAGCTTTACTAAGTAACACTAGTAGCATAAGTAACGCTAATACTAGCTAATACTAGTATTACTATGCTAATACACTAGTACTAGCGTTACTGCGCTAATACTAGCGTTACTTACGCTACTAGCCTTCAATTAAAAATTAGGCTATTTAAAAGATCATTTTCTTTATTTTATTAATTGATATCAGAATCGTTCAAATTTGAGTCAGTTAACGGAGGAATCGATTTTTTCCCACACCCTTACTCACCGTCTTTGGCAGAGGACAGGAAGGTGAAACTCTAAACTGCAGCAGGACTTTGGATGTAAAACAGTGTATGTCTTCAGGATGAAGAACGTGTGTTTTTGTCTGATTTCAGATCAGGTGTTTGGCTGCAGTCTGTCCAGCCTGTGCCAGCGGGAGAACACATCCGTGCCCAACTTCGTCACAATGTGCATCGACCACGTGGAGAACACGGGTACGAACAGCGCCGACCACAATACATCTCATCATCTGTTTATCATTTAATAATCCAGAAACACTGTAAACACGTGGCTAAGGAGTCATCGCTGGTGGTAAAACGTCTGGTTATGATGATGTCACAGTGAAATCAATGAGTACCATGTGACCAAAAACACGCCTGTTAAAAACAATGGAGCTGAATTTAACAATGATATTTCATTCAGTTAAATATATGAAGTATAAACAGAACTTGTCAGGACTTCATTGGTGTCTGTAAGAGGCTAATACTATCTTAAAGGACCATACTGATGATTTTGCATGTTTCAGTCCAATAAATACTACCCCCATACAAATTCTGTTACTGACAAACATTTTCCAAAACATGAAACCATATTTTAGTTTTCCTGTTATTTTTTCAAATCCCCCTAATCTTTCAAAATCAAATATTCAGGTGATACATTAAAATTTAACTTTTTGTCTGCTGACACGTACGTCTGAGCACGGTCATTTTAATTTCACTAAAAGCTGTTTTCTTCTGGTGCTGTGTACTGGAATGAACTGAAACTAATGTTAGTCTGGAAGGTAGGAAAAACAATTGTAAAACTTATCGCTCCAGTAGTATGTTTAGGAAAATGGTTGTCAGTAATGTAACATGTATGCAGGTTGTATTTATCAAACATGCAAAAACCACTAAACTGGTCCTTTAAGTAATGTATCTGTTGGTCATTTACGCTATATTATTTTATACTGTACCACGGTTACAAAAGTACACACAAACAGGTAGCCATAGCAGCAATACATCACGATGCTTTACCAATTAATTCTGGCGAAACAGACCTAAACACACAAACTTTGATAAAGTGATGATGATTCGAACATGTGGCTTATTTTTGTGTGGAATGTGGCCATTTCTGATATGAAAATGATGGAGTCAGGGAGGAAATCCCGTCGTGCTTTGCATCATCGTAGTCTTCTTTTTCCTCCACCGTGCCCGTATTTTTCTGAACCTTGTCACGCGTTTTTACCAGTTCATCATGAGTATACATACACGCCAGATGTAAAAAAAAGATGTAAAAATAGCTTGTGCAGCTGCGTGATGAAATAAAAGCAGCGGTTTTGTTGCTGATTTTTGCTGCTGTGCTGCAGGTCTCAGCATTGACGGTTTGTACCGAGTCAGCGGGAATCTGGCCGTGATACAGAAGCTTCGCTTTGCTGTGAATCATGGTAAGTCACAGCTAAACACGCTTCACGTATGATCCTCTGCACAACGTCCATGAGCTCAACACACTGAGGGCCAGATTCATAAAGCTTCGCACACGATTTACTGTGTCAATATGGTTAAATATCATCATTTAGCCATGTTCCCTCATTCATAATCATCTGTTAGCAGCTTTTAGCGTTTGTCTTTAAAGAGGTGTTAGTACAGTATTTCCTAATTTACATGTCAGGAAGTGATTCATAAAACACACCGTCACACTAAAATTAAGACCTGCTTCATTCTGGTGGTAAATTTCATCAGTATGAAATCTGGGCGATGTTTAAAACTTTATTTTCCTCACATGTGTTAGTGATCAATAACTCTGATAGTTAAACTCACTCAGTTGATCAGTCAGCTTTTAAATGGTGAGTTTTGATCCAGTCTCACACACACTCTCGTGGTGCTGAGCTTATTCATTAAGTCTCATCTGCTGCGCTGTGCACGTCTGTGCACACACACACACCACCCTCCGTTCCCCCACACAGCGATCACACACTACAGAGGTTAATATGCATGTTGTTTTCCTGTTATTTTAATGTCAGTCTTTTAAGACGAGGAGCTCTAAAGCAGAATTTATGTTTTGTTTTTAATTCAGTGAAACAGAAGCACAGCACAGCAGATGAGGCTTAATGAATAAACTCAGCCACGAGAACCTGTGAGATCAGATCAAAACTAAAAACTACCTGATCAGCTGAGTGAGTTTATCAAAGTTATTGATCACTAAACGTGAGGCAAACACAGTTTTAAACATCACCCAGCTTTCATACTGACGAAATTTACCACCAGAATAAAGCAGGTCTTAATTTCAGTGTTATATGAATCACTTCCTGTAAATAAGGACATATTGTCACAACGCCTCTTTAAAGGAAAACGCTAAAAGATGCTGCTAACAGTTGTTTATGAATGAGGGAACGTGGCTGCATGTTGATATTTGCCATATCGATATGGTAACTATTGCTGTAAGCTTTTTAAATCAGAATCTGAGCCTGTATCTGCACACAGAGAAACACAGAGGGTTTATGGAAATAAACTTTTCATAGCATCTCTTCTTCTTCTTCTTCTTCTTCTTCTTCTTCTTCTCTCGTTGCGTCTGTCAGATGAGAAGGTGGATTTGAAGGACAGTAAGTGGGAAGACATCCACGTCACCACCGGAGCGCTCAAAATGTTCTTCAGAGAGCTTCCTGAGCCGCTTTTCACATACGGATCATTCAACGACTTTGTTAATGCTATTAGTGAGTATCTGACTGATGAACTGATTAGTCAAAAGACAGAAAAATTATCAATGATCATTTTAATAACCAAGTTATTTATACAATGAAAGTCAATATGATGCTGCTTTTTGTCTCTTTCAATCACTGTTAAACTAAAAAAATTTAACTTTGATCAGATAAAACATCATTTTTGGATGCTGGGAACTTCGGCATTTGTACAACTTAAGTATTGTTAAAAAACGCAATAGATAGATTGGGAATTTAATTGTTAGTTTCAGCCCTAATGATTCATTTTGTCCAAGTACCATTAAATAGTCTCCAAATACTCTATGACAAACATATATGTGGGATTTTAGACCAATTCCTTGATTTTCTACACCTGTAAAGTTTTTATGTATTTCCTGGTCATGTTGTATCTTGAAGTGTCTGCTGTGATCTCTAACATGGCCACCAGATGGCGTTGCTGCCTTTGCATTCATCTGAAGCGCTGCATGTTTCTCTGCTTCAGAATGTTCAGACTACAAGCAGCGAATGAATTCAGTCAAAGATCTCATCAAGAAGTTACCAAAAGCCAACCACGACACAATGCAGGTCCTCTTCAAACACCTGCGCAGGTAAGAGCTCACCTCACCTTCAGCCATCCTCTTATTCTTTATTTACAGGAAGATGCACTGCAGGCGTTTATTATATTTTCAGTCTGAATAATAGCTGCTTTCTGATGAAAACCTTAAATATTCTTGACATGATTTTTGCTGCTTTATTTTATTTTTTTCCAGTTAAGGTTTATTAATTTTCTTTATATATTCAGAAAAAAACAAACAAATCAAGACACACATACAACATACACACAAGAAAAAAAAAGATATAACATGATATCACTTTTCTCAGCCAGAACATTAAAGCATCATACTGCCGATCCTGCATGTTTGAGCCCAATATATATATATAACCCACATACATGTTATGTTATGTTACTGACAACCATTTCCCAAAATATACTACTTTAGTGGTAAATTTCAGATTGTTTTTCCTACCTTCCAGAANGACAACCATTTCCCAAAATATACTACTTTAGTGGTAAATTTCAGATTGTTTTTCCTACCTTCCAGAATGCCATTAGCTTCAGTTCATTCCAGTACACTATTAAAATCAACTTGTAGAGACTTGAAACACATTTAAAGATAAATAATCCATAACAGTGGACATGACGTCTATTTGGTTTTTTTTTGTCGAAGTAACTTTATTTAACCAATTAAAATACGGAGCTGCACAAAGAGGATGTATTCCTCCGCCAGGAAATATAGTCCCAGGAGAAAACGACCGTATCTTCTACAATCGTACATATGTGTTAGAAGGTGAAACATAGAATTTTAAGGTGTGTATCACCTGAACATTTGGTTTTGAAAGATTAGGGGATTTGAAAGAATAACAGGAAAACTAAAATATATTTTTTTTATTTTCTTTTAAATTGGTTTTCAGTAACGTAACATGTATGTAGATGCACAGTATGGTCCTTTAATTAACCTGCAAGTCAATATATGTTGGATAGAAGCTTTANGTATGTAGATGCACAGTATGGTCCTTTAATTAACCTGCAAGTCAATATATGTTGGATAGAAGCTTTACAGCTTTGTGCATCTAATAACACCGTTACATTAACGTGAAAACTGAGATATAAACATACACTCAAACCTGGTTTTTATCATGTTTGTATCATGTTTTAGTGGATGCACAGTGGTTTTCTTCAGCAAACTGACGTCGGACTCTCTTCCTCGGTGTTTACCGTTCCTCAGACTGATGCATCTGTGTGCAAACGGCGGCTGCAGCAGCTTTAAGGCGTTTTCTGCAGCCAGAGGCAATATCATATGTTCACAGTGACATTTGCCGAGGTTTCCAATTTGCATTTATATGGCATTGTGTTTGCTGTAATTCAATACCTATGAAGTGGTGTTTCTTCAGGAAATTTATCGTGTGACATTCAGCGTACGGAGGTTTGCGTGTATCAGCGGGCGGATTTAATCGTCTTTTTCTCTTCCATGAATACGTTATTGTTTTGTGCATCTGCATGCGAGGATGCAGATTCTATTTAAAACACTATTACACTCAGCCTGCAGCGTTCGCTCGCGTAGCGGCGTGAAGCTCGCCTCAGTCTCCGTGTTGAACCCTTGAGATGTATTTGCAGGTAGAAATCCTCATAATGTTGTTTTTTCTTTTTTCTATATGAAAGCCTGAAGGTGCACAGAAATAAAACCAATCAAAGCTGTCTCTGACACGTTTACATCTTTAAAGGACCAGACCGGCGACTGTGCATATTTAAGCTCAATGTATACAATCCGTATATAACGTTACGTTACTGAAAATCATTCCCAAAATTCCCAAAAAGACTTTAGCAGTAAATTTTAGATTGTTTTTCCTACCTTCCAGATTACCATTGGCTTCAGTTCATTCCAGTACACTATAAAAATCAACTTGTAGAGACTTGAAACACGTTTGAGATAAATAATCCATCACAGAGAACAACACGTATGTTAGGTTTTTTTCTGAAGTAACTTTATTTAACTGTAGCTGCATGGAAGACGATGTATTTCTCTGCCAGAAAATATAGTCCCATTTTAATTTTTTACCGAAAAATTAAAATGGCCGTGCCTTCTGCAATCGTGCATACATGTCAGAAGGTGAAATATTGAATTTTAAGGTGTCACCTGAACATTTGATTTTGAAAAATTAGGGGCTTTGAAAAATAAACAGGAAAACTAAAATATGGTTTTATATTTTGGAAATTGTCAGTGACGTCACATATATGTAGGTTGTATGTATTGGGCTTAAACATGCACAATCGCCGGTATAATAACAATAATAATAATAATAATAATAATAATAATAATAATAATAATGATAATAATAATAAGAATAATAATAATGATGATGATACTACTATTACTACTACTACTACTACTACTACTACTAATAATAATAATAATAATAAACTTTTATTTATATAGCACTTAACAAGGTTACAAAATGCTTCACAGAAAAAAAGAAGAGAAAACAGCAGATAGGCAGCATAGATAAAACACAGATCATAAAACATCAGGGGATAAAATAAGGTTAGGAATGGTTGAATGGCAGGAGTAGAACAACAGTAACTTATATTTAAGAATTCATAAATGCCTTCCTATAAAAGAAAGTTTTAAGAGATGATTTAAAAGATGCTAAAAATGTAGCCTGTCTAGTTTCAATATGCAGTCTGGGCTCTAACAGCACCTTTACCAGCTGGGATCCGGAGCAACCAGAGCTGCATCCACCCATCTCAGAGAACGTCCGACACACAGGACATCCTTTAAGTAGTTTGGAGCGAGGCCATTTAAAGCTTTGAAAGTGATCAGTAAAGTTTTAAAACAGGCAGCAAGCACAGGAGTTATGAGTTCATATTTCTCTGTGCCTGTTAAAATTCGAGCAGCACGGTTGGAGTTGGTGAAGGGAGGGTACGGTCCTTTAAATCTGATGTTCTGATGTCTCCCCTCAGGGTGATTGACCACGGAGAGGCCAACCGCATGACCACCCAGAGCGTGGCCATTGTGTTTGGACCCACTCTGCTGCGGCCTGAGACGGAGACGGGCAACATGGCGGTGCACATGGTGTACCAGAACCAGATCGTGGAGCTCATCCTGCTGGAGTACGAAAACGTCTTCGGCAGGTAGAGGCGCCTGCTGAGAGGAGGCGGCCATCTTCTCCCACGCAGACTGCTTCTCCTTTGCCCTTTTCTTTGACTGAACGTTGCTGTGGACCAAGCAGTCGAGAGGAAAAAGCGTTTGTTTCATTGATGAGAAGATAAAATTTAGGAAAGCTACGAAACGTGACGAGACTTTGCACTTAGAAAAGTTTTGGAGATGATTTCTTTTTTAAAGCAGACAGACTTCATCCACATTTTCAGTGGCCAGTCCCGCTGTGAAAGGCGGTCCGGGCATTTGACGTTGGGAGTTTGGTGTTTTGGTTTGGATGACGGCGGAGGTCAGAGTGGTTGCCGTGACGATGTGTGGGTGTCTGTGATGCGATGGATTTGAGTATTCAGGTGTTTTTTTTCATACACTGGATCCCTGAGGCTAGTAGATTTGAGTTTCACAGCCACACCCCCTTGTGGAGAGACGGATCCGAGTAGCGCACCACTTCTGTGGTATTAAACATGGCTGCCAATGAAACTAGCTGAATCTGACAGGTTTTCTGTCACGTTTAATCCCTCTGTGGTATGAAGCCGAAGAGGAGATGAATGGGTACGGGTGGCTGTTTTTCACTCTGAATCAGGATGAACGAGTCGTTAGTTTGTCCCCAAAACCTCCATCAGTCACTCAGCACGTTCAAACGTCACTAAAGCTTTGATTCTTATCCGATTAAGGTAAAAAAAAAGAATTATTTAACTCAATGTACGCAATAATCACATTGAAAAATGTGATAAATCAACATTTTTGTACTGAGTAACAGATCTAGGTCATGTGACTCTAAGCTGATTTCACTAAACACTCTGTTTCTCCACGTTTCCTCACCAGACACACTTCCTGTCAGAAACTGATTAAACAATAATTCTTTATTCCCAGAACGATGGAATCCAACTAAATCCATGTTTATGGTTTAATCTGCACTGAGTTTAGCGTGCATGTAAATGTACTGACTGTTCTCTTTCTTCACCGAAACTAGAGCCACGCCCCGTCACGCCACGCCCCCACCTCCCATTTCAAACAGTGTTAACCATTAACCATGTCACATGAGCGTCCCCGTGATGTGAATGAATGAGGACAAAGCTGCATTTTTTTTTTTTTTTTTTTTTTTTTTTTTTTTTTGATTGAATGAACCCTCAGTGGAGTAAAAGCAGAGCCTCATCTTGCAGCTGTTGTTCAAACTGTGTGTCGTGTGGTCTAACGTGCTTTGCGAGCTTCCGTTTGGCAGCGGAACATCGTCCGCGTTCATACGCTTCAGCGTTGGTTTGGAAACGTCGCCGAGCCAAAGTGGATTTATGGGAGCCGCAGTTTAACATTTCACATGAACTGTTTGTTGATGACCGCTCAGCAAATATGAAATCATGCTGGAAGGGAAACGGTACGAGAATCGTGCGAACGAACTTAACGATACGCCTTTAAAACCTTCAGCGCATATGTACAGGTGACAGGAAGTAGTTGTTAAAGTGTGTTATAGTGACTGAGGTGTGTATGATGTGTTGGTGAATCTGTGATTGACGACTTTGATTTTTGTAAAACTAAGAAATGAAATGTATGTTGTGGAATAAAAACGGTGGCGTGTTGTTTCTGTTTGGAGGATCTGGAGTTTGGCGTATTGCCAGCTGCACATTTCGAATGTAATTTTCAGCTAACTGCTGTTTGTGAAATCGCTGTCTAATAAAGAAAGACAAACTAAACGAGTCTTAAGAGGTTTATTTTCTGTTCTTTTCTGTTTCTGTTTATTTTCTGTGTTTTCACAGGCATGAGTCACGCAGCTGAACAGGAAGTACGGCTGCTGCACCGCCGTCAATTAGCTAATAATAATAATTAATTAATATTAGAGACAATTATCAAGCAATTTCACAGAGGTGTTATGAAAACAGGAAGTCTCCAAGAGAAGGTGGTTATTAACACAGCCAGCATCCCTTCACCTTCCTTTGACCTTTGACCCAGCCCTCAGCTGATGATTGGAGACATTTTTGGAGATTCTCCTGTAACACCCTAAAAGATGAAAACTCCACGCAAAGCTGAAAACCTCACCTGCTTCATCAGACAACATTTTTACCTGAAGACGCCTTACTTACACAGAGGAACTGACACGTCTTCTCTCCTGCACGCTCATGATGATATTTTAGACACTTTTCCTCATGAGGAGAATCCGTAGAAAAAAAAAGCCAAAGTTGCAGATGACTCATGAAGAAATCTCTAAATTTTGGATGTTACTCTACAGGCCACATTTGGCCCGCGGGCCGCCAGTTGGGGATCCCTGGTCTATATAAAACTCATCATGTCATTGCTGGTGTTGTTTTCTCAGCATGATGGAAGTGAAGAATCGTGAAGAATCTTTCACCTTCAGTCGGCTCTGAGCTTCACCTTTCCCTCCACTTTAATCACATAATTGAATTAATCCGCTAAACACGGATCTCCTTCTCGTTGAACTGAGCGATTAAGCTTTCATGTCTCAATCAATTATATTCCTGCATGTTAATTATGAAATGAGCCGCAGTATATTTCTCAAGATTGCTCGAATGCAGCACAATTCTGTTTCAATTAATCAGGTTTCTTTGTTCTTGGAAGGCGTTTGGCTCGTTCCTCAGGTCAGACGAGGCTGTAGACCTGAAGGCTGCAGATTAATTGATGGTTAATTAGTTAATTGGCCTGGTTGCCAGTTTTGATTAAGGTGAGTGCTGAGCGAAAGATTCCATTTAGCTTTTTATTTTCCTGCAGGGTTTTACGGCAGATGAGCAGATTTACCTGCTTATTTGTACTTCAGTGCAAATGTAATCCAGCAGATTTCAGAGGGAAATATTACGCTTTTTACAGAAAATCACTTCTCAGATTCAGTTTGTAACTAAATTCTGCATTTAAAATCAAGAAATTAAATGATAAAATATCACTAGCTTGTCTTTATTTTTTTCTCTTTTCCACTCTCTCCATATTGTATCTTCTTCCTTTCTTTCTTTCTTTCTTTCTTTCTTTCTTTCTTTCTTTCTTTTTCTTTCCATTCCCTCCTTTAGTGTTTTCTACATGTGACATATTAATCTTCTTCCAGACAGTTTTTGCCTTTATTTGCCTTTATTTCACTTATTTTGCGCTGAGTATCTTTTCTTATACGTTGTGTTAGCGCAGCAGGTAGCAGGTATGTTTTTGAAAATTTCTGGCTCTTTAGATGGGAAACTTCAGCCATGACCTTTGACCTTTAAAACACCAACAGCTACTTCCAGTTGTTTGTGTTTGTAGGAGAGAGAGAGAAAATTTAATACATGAAAAGAAGGAAAATGTCCCAAACACACGGAACACATGGCAAACATGGAACACATGGAAAACATGGAACATATGGAAGACATGGAGAACATGGAAAATATGGAAGACATGGAAACATGGAACATATGGAAAACATGGAACATATGGAACACATGGAGAACATGGAACACATGGAAAACATGGAACATATGGAAACATGGAACATATGGAACACATGGAGAACATGGAACACATGGAAAACATGGAACATATGGAAACATGGAACACATGGAAAACATGGAACGTGTGGAAAACATGGAAAATACGGAACACGTGGAACATATGAAACACATGAAAACATGGAACATATGGAACACATGGAAAACATGGAACATATGGAAAACATGGAACATATGAAACACATGGAAAACGTGGAATATATGGAAAACGTGGAAAATATGAAACACATGAAAACATGGAACACATGGAAAACATGGAAAACATGGAACATATGGAAAACATGGAACGTGTGGAAAACAGAAAATATGAAACGTGTGGCTGATAGAGTAGCTGACGCTGCTCAAAGTGTGAAATCAGAATTTCTCAGCTGAAAATTCTGACCTCTGACCTCCAAACATTCCAGCACCTAAAAATATGACTTTATTTCATTAAATACTAACTGGATTTCATTCAGTTGGATTGTTTTATAATGAATAGGTGTGTGTGTGTATTTGTGTCATTATTAATTTGTGCAGATAAATTATTTTTCTGAACTTATTGACACTTACCAATGACAGTAACTATGCACCATAGATAGATAACGCGCCACACTGACATGACATGACATCAGTCTACATACATACCAGTTTTATTGGATTTATAGTCCTTTTTATTTCAATGCTTTGCAACCAAATGTACTTTATTCAGCTGGTAGCTCTCACTACTGCAGCACCGTTCAAAACACGCGTGTTCAGAACAGACCGGTGCACACTGCAGCCTGCCATCATTTAGTTCTGCACGTCCTCTGAGCTAGCTTTGTTTGCTGTACGGGTTGAGACCGTGCCACTGGACCGGAGCGTATCCTGCCGCACGGACTACTTTTTACCAGCACGCTCAATTTAAGAACCGTTCATCCAAACAACTTCACACGTGACGCTGCACGTCCTTGTGTCCTGAGAATAAACCTGCTGAATATCAGCTTCATACATGACGGGTTCTAGACATGTTGGTGCCACAGAGATTTCTGTCTTTATAGTTAGATTTATATTCACAAAGTTCACTTCCACGGTGCCAGCATGGTGATGACATCATACTTGTGAACTCACGGTAGACAGATTTGATCTGAGTTTCCAAGTCGGAGCTCTGACTTCAAGTGCCATTCCAATGCATTTTTCCAAGAAGGAGGTCAGAAAATGTGGTGTTCCGAGTCGTCTGGAACGCAGCGTGAGCTCTGTCCTTCATCATCATCATCATCATCATCATCATCATCATCAATACTTTTACCTCTCACAGTCATTTTACTGCNTCATCATCATCATCATCATCATCATCATCATCATCAATACTTTTACCTCTCACAGTCATTTTACTGCTGATGCTTGTTTACTTTGTGAATGTAAGACTGTTAATTTTACATTGTGGTATTTGTATTTTGACCTATAAAGGATTTGTGTGTGTGTGTGTGTGTGTGTGTGTTGGATCTGATATGTTCAGCTCAGTTGTGTCTCATGCAGATCAGACTGGAACCACTGACCCGACGTTCTGCTTTTCTGTCACGTGTGCACGTGTTTACTGCCACGCGTGGTTTTTCTGATCGGAGCGTCTTCACTTCCTGCAGCAGGTTTTCAGCTCGCCTCGCTTTGACAGGACGGACCACCTCAGATTTAAAACGTGTTGGAGGCAGGCGGCGCTGAATCATGTGCCCCGCTGGAAACCGCAGGCCTTTAAAGCTGAGACGAAGAGGAGGAGGAGGAGGAGGAGGAGGAGGAGGCCCAGAATTTCCAAATGAGAAAACAATTAGATAATTTCTATAATTCATGGGTGTGACCGCAGCTCAGGCCGGGAGGCTCGGAGTGTTTGAAGTGCTTCATATGCTTTGCGGTGGTTTCCAGGCCGACGTGCTCGGGTCTGGCGTGGTGGCGTGCTGGTGGTGTGTTGTGCTCCGTGGAGGCTTAGGTGTGGGCAGGTAATGTGAACAAGCCATTATGGCGCATAAAAGATTTATGGATCTTCAGCACTTCCTGTGTTCGATTGCAGGTGGCTCAGCAGAGAGAAGACGCAAATAAATGGTTTGGAGGTTTTGGCTCAGTGTTTTCCTCTTCTTTTTCTTTTTTCCTCGTACCTCAAACAACTACCAGCTCAAATAATGCAGGAAGAAATACTGAAGTACTTTAAATAAGAGTATCAATAGAAAAATACTCCAGAAAAGTCCTGCATTTCAACTTTTACTTCAGTAAAATCTCTTGTGTTTTCAATTTTGGAAATTTTCATGTTTTCAGATCGGCTAAGAAGGAAGGAAGGAAGGAAGGAAGGCACCAAAGGAAAAGGAAGCTGAAGGAAGGAGGGATCCTTAGATATTTACATATTTAGATCTTTAGATTTAGGATCTTTAGTTTGTCACTGATCGTTTTGTTTCACCATGAATGAAAGTGATTCCACTTTTAGTGAGAAAACAAAAATTGAAGTACTTGTGGGCGGAGCTACAGATGTAACCCTGCCTCACTTTACAAGCACAGTTAATGAGGATGTATGAGAATAGTGTTTTACATGTAATTCCGCCCCCAAGTGTAACCCCGCCCTCAGTTTGAAGACAGTGAAGACCCTCTCTAAGCGTTAGCTCCATCACTCCTTCCTGTTTACTTAGTGTGGACAATTTCCAAACATTTCCACTTTTTAATTATTTTTGATAGATTGGTTTTCATAGATATCTGTGAAATATGAAAATCATAAAAGTGTGTTTGTAAATTATCACACTCAATTTCTTGTTGGTATCTTTCCTTTGTCAAAGTTTTGACAGTTTTGACAAAAATAATGCAGACGATGTTTAATTACACGTTTCAAAAGTCTGTTTATTGATTTTCACACTATTTTGTGTAAAAGTGGAGAAGTGTAAATCTTATTTCACCATGAGGACAAATAAAGTAAATCTTATCACAGCGATGGCTGGAAGTTTCAAACACAGCAGCAACATTTAGTAAATGTTAGCTTAGCAACAAATGCTACCTGACTTACAGCAAATCATACCAGAGAGTTAGCATTATATCATACAGACATTCAGGAAAATAAACCTATTTACACAAATGCCCTGCACAACTACACACACTACACACAAACACACCCTACACACCTACACACCCTACACACCCTACACACCTACACACCCTACACAACTA
>VXCM01005312.1:0-16028 GCA_014773175.1 Lucifuga dentata
TGGAGGCAGATGATTCGCTGTGGTGACCCCTGAAGGGAAAGCCGAAAGGAAAAGAAGAAGACACTGTCCATGTAGGATACATAACAATCACTAGCTTTTGACCAAATCAAAGTGAAATTAATTTTATTCGTTTGTCAACTAATCAAATTTTTAATCGGCGTTCTATTAGCTGTACACTATACTATTAATGTAAATTGATAAAGTGATTCATGATGTAGTATACTATGAATGTAAATGTCATACTGATTCATAATATAGTATTCTGTATTATTAATGTAAATATCATATTGATTCATAGTGAACTATTAATATATGTTACCTGCGATTTTATAGAAGGCTTTTTTTTATAGCGAGTGTGGGCAAATGGCCAGAAACACCACAAACATATACTGGTAATATGTTTGTGGTGGTGGGTGGTGGGTGGTGTGTGTGTATGTATGTATGTATATATATATATATTTATATATATATGGAGCAAACTTGTCCAGCCGTGCTTTAGGAATGCTACCAAACGGAGCCGTGAAAGTAACGCAAACTGCATGCATCGCGTTGTGTTTATACACACACACACACACACACACACACACATATATATATATATATATATAAAATTAATTTCACTTTGATTTGGTCAAAAACTAGTGATTGTTATGCATACAGTTTATGCTACTTTAAGTCACGACTCCGTTCGGTAACATTCCTAATGCACGGCTCGTCAAGTTTGCAAAGGGTGACGCATTTTAGTTGATTTCAAGCCGAAACGCTGAACAAAACCTGGTCCGACCAGGCTATGTTTGCAGCATGAGTTGCCATGGTGATCCAGCCAGGTTAAAAGAGAGCCACCTTCATGACACTGAAAACCCTGGCTTTAGGCTCAACATACCTCGCTAACACACTAATCTCGCTTCATGGTACAGCCCCCGGATGAGGCTTAATGAATAAACTTCAGCACCAGCAGAATGTCTGAGATCAGATCAAAACTCACCATTTAAAAACTGACTGATCAGCTCAGTGAGTTTATCTATCAAAGTTATTGATCATTAACACGTGAGACAAATATAGTTTTAAGCATTGCCCAGATTTCATATTGATGAAATTTATGATGAGAATGAAATGTCTTAATTTTTGTGTGGCAGTGTGTTTTATGAATTGCTTCCCCAGCATGTAAAATAAGGAAATACTGCAGTGGCACTTCTTTAAAGGAAAATGCTAAAAGATACTGCTAACAGATGTGTATGAATGACGGAAGTGGCTGCATGACGATATTTGCCTGTATCATAAATTGTGCTACCATTTATAAATCTGACCGATGATGTTTATAAAAAACACACCTGAGGACTCCAAAAGGCATTTTGGTTCCAGTCTTTCAGGGCCTCCATCAGCGTGGACTCCTGCGTATTTAGAACCCTGTACTTCCCAGTAGAGCCTCAGCCTCCATATCAGCAATGTGGAATACATTTATCACTTAGAGATGCTGAAAACAGTTAAATCAGATTACAGCAAATAAAGCTTTGATTACAATGTTAGCAGCTAACTGCAGAAACCCTAAAGCGTGATGATTCACCTTCTTCCCTTCACCATATTAAAAACATGTCACATAAGATTGGCTGTTCTAAACATAGTGACAACCTGCATATAATCTGCTGGAGCACCTGCTGCTGTATGCTGTTAATTAGTTGTGGCATATGTTGAGCAATGGAAGGAATTTGCATTGTAGTTTGCATCTAATTTACATATCAGATCCTCTGACTCCAGCAGGTTAGTTGAGCTTCCTGAGTCGGATGTTCTGCTTCAGCAGCCAGCATGGCAGCAAGACACTTTATTGTTGTGTTTTATTATTATGTGCCTTAGATTTTTTCTTTTATCGTGATGCAAGTACATGTTTAATCAGGAAAATGAGCAACACAATTCACAATGCTGCTGCACAAAGGAAACAGTTTCATTTTACTTTTTCTCAGCAAAAACAATATGAAATGAACAGCATATATGCATATTAGCATATACACTGTACAAAACACAAATTACTGTATGTATTAAACTAAAAGCATATGAACAGAAACAAAGAGCTTAAAAATCATTCTTTAACAAAACCTGCTGATCACCACCAAATTTAACCATAAAATAAAGATAACATTAACACCTGGAAAACAACTAAACCAGGGTAACTCAGTTAAAACAATGCAGGAGCATTAGTTATCATCAAAAGGTAAGCAAACTTTATTGAAGGCAAATTATTTGATAAAACTTGAGTATGCATCAATTAGCAGACCTGACACAGTTACACTTTAAATCATTACACTGTGGAAAACTGATAGGATAACAGCTAATAAACAAGATAATAAATAATAACAAAAGAACAAACATTAAACAGCTTACTTGCATAAACTCCCATATACAAGAATATACAAACTCCCATATATACAAGAATATACAAACTCCAATATATACAAGAACATACAAACTCACATATAAATGAACATACAAACTCCCATATATACAAGAATATACAAACTGCTATATACAAGAATATACAAACTCCCATATACAAGAACATACATACTCCCATATACAAGAATATACAAAGTTCCATATATACAAGAATATACAAACTCCCATATACAAGAACATACATACTCCCATATACAAGAATATATAAACTTCCATATATACAAGAATATACAAACTCCCATATACAACAATATAAGTTGTAGAAAACTCAGTCAGGTCAACTGGATTCAATTTTTTAAATTCTGAAACATTTCACCATCCATCCAATGGCTTCTGACTGATGAAGCCCTTTGGATGGATAGTGAAACGTTTCAGAATTTAAAGACTTGAATCCAGTTGACCTGACTGAGTTTTCTACAACTCATCTACCACCTGGATGACTGATAATCTTCATCAAAACAATACAAGAAAATACCAACCCCCATATATACAAGAATACACAAACCCCCATATATACAAGAATACACAAACTCCCATATATACAAGAGTACACAAACTCCCATACACAAGATTATACAAACTCCCATATACACACACCATGAAGATGTGAGCCAAAAAATGGTTTCTTTCATGAATCAAATGAATCAAACCACCAGCAGCTGTGTGAAACCTCTGCTGTTTCTTTTTATCCTGATATGGCGAATAATGCTTTTCGTTTACCTTTAAACATGGAACTCATAATTATTCATCAAAATATGTGATCGTATCTTAATTTTTACATGATTCAAGTATCAGCATCGATTCCCTTTATGGAACAACTTCATGCTGAGTCCTCTGATCCCTGCCAGAAGACACGGCGATGCAGGATTTAAACATCAACAATGTATTTTCCTGTGCCATGAATTAAAGCTACACAATGCAAAATCACTATCAAGCTGGGACCAAACACTCCGGTTCATAGTGGCATGTTTGCTGGTTGACTTGCCAAAGGAGGAAGGCAGGTTTTGACCCTGTTTGCCTTTCCATGCAAAAGTGCAACGTTGCAAGTCTGAGAGATTAGCAGGACGAAGCAGAGCAGAGCTGCCAAGAGGCTGTTTATGTGGACCTTCAAGCTTTTATAGAGGAGGAAGCACCTAAACCTGATGCTGACAGGACACCCACTCACACACACACACACACGCGCGCACACACACTCACACACACACACCGCCTGNGGACACCCACTCACACACACACACACACGCGCGCACACACACTCACACACACACACCGCCTGTCCCATTTAATGGCCGAGTAACACAGCACTCGCAGAATTATAATTTTTAGCTGCAGTAAATTCAGGCTGTTTTGCACAACATTATTATAGTGAAAATGGTGCTCACGTTAGAAAGAAATCACGACGTTTTTAAAGATTTATCACATTCATATGTTCTGTACTTCCTACATTAAGCATGTTTCTGACATGACAGAGAATCACTTTTCAGTACAGTATAAGGTTGTTTTTTGTGGCCTTTCTAATTTCATTTCCATTTATTCTCTTAAAGGACCATACCATCCATTTTGCACATTTGAGCCTTATGTATTAAATTTTCATACACGTAACTGACAATCATTTCCCAAAGGATAAAACCGTATTTCAGCTTTGCTGATATTTTGCAAAATCTCTTATCTTTCAAAATCACATATTCAAGTGATACACCCACCTTAAAAATCCATGTTTCTCCTGCTAATAGTTACACAGCCTTATGAAGTCAAGGTCATTTAAATTTTTCCATAAACCAGGTCTTCTTTTGGGACTACATTCCCCGGTGGAGGCATACATTCACTCCACACTTTTTATTGCACTTAAACACTAAAATTACATAACTTCTAAAAAAAACCTGAATACACGTCTTGTTGGTGATGATGGATTACCTATCCCAAGAACGTTTCAAGTATCAACAAGTTGATTTTAATAGCAGAATGAACTGAAACCAATGGAGGTCTGGAAGGTAGGAAAAACATTTTTAATTCATCGGTCCAGTAGTATGTTTTGGGAAATGATTGTTAGTAACATTACGAGTATAAAATTGAATATACTAGGCTCAAACATGCAAAATGGGTGGTATGGTCCTTTAGAGTGAGTCCTTACAGGTGCTGCAGTGGCAGAATGCTCACGTCCTTAAGTTTAAGTGATAGGTAGCTTGATTCCAGCAAACACAATCGGCTTTTCTGTGTTTTGAAGCAGGTGAAGGGTCTTGCCATGTTTCTGCACCAGTGGATCCAACTGGTTGTGTGAAGCCCAGTTCAGACTAAACCATTTTAGCCCTGATTCTGAACTCGTTAACGAGCCTGAGATCAGTGCTCAGAGCTGCGATCTGAGCGATGTGCTGATGCATCACTGAGACATTTTGTATGTTGCAGGCTAAATATAGGCAAAAGAAACGAGAGGGACGAATTGTAACATCTGCAACAAAAGTAAGCATGGCTGTGAGAAACGCTCCATCATTTTTTGTGACTAAATGTAATTTGTCACATAAAGATAAATGTAAACATACTGTGCATCAGCATGGATTTTGTAGAAGTGGGTTTCTGTGGACAGTTTGATGCTTTCCCAAGGAAAAATGGGATCTATTTGATCTGATTAGTGCAAACTGACCAAAGCCAGTTACGCAATTGTGTATAATGTTGTAATTTTATGTAAATTAAAAGCTTTTTAAAATCACTTTAAAGGACCATACTGGCAATTTTGCATGTTTAAACCCAGTACATACAACCCCCACAAGCAATATTCATGCCACAATGAAAAAGAAATCACCGTCCAATCACAATGTGGGAGCGGAGCTTAAGGCTTGGTTTGTTCTGAATGTGCATTAGCAGGTGATAGCTAGCAATCATGTTGGGTCAGGAGAGAATAAAAGATGAGATTGTGCTCCGTTGCAACAAGTGGAAGAACACACAGTTAGCTGTAATTTGACACAGGAGAAATTCAGTTTCTGGTTCTGTAATCCACATTTCCAAGTACCTGATTATGGAGGNATTTGACACAGGAGAAATTCAGTTTCTGGTTCTGTAATCCACATTTCCAAGTACCTGATTATGGAGGTAATATACATACAGAGACCGGTCCGGTCATATCTTTGCTGCATCTTCAAACTGTTAGCATGAGGCTAACTTGTTGCTATTGTTTGCAAAGCTCGTTTTGTTTGTTGAAGAAATTCATCTGTGATAAGTTCTGTCCCCTATTCTCTCTGTAACCATTCCACTCAGAATAACATTAAATCATGGCTAATCCTTGTTCAGAACAAACCATGCCTTAAGCTCCGCCCCCACGTTGTGATTGGATGGTGATTTCTTTTTCAATGTGGCACGAATAATGCGTGGCTTCAGAAAAAGAAATGAGAGTACTTTGAATTCAATTTTGACACGTCTATGCTGCCAGCTGCTGGACAACAGTGAAATGAAAAACCCCTGATCTTTTCTTTTCACCGTACTGTGATTTGATTTTAATGTGGAATGAATTTGTATTATACCATATAATTTTCATTTAATTATGACATTTAATGCATGTATGGAAATGAAATACAAATGAAAACATGTATTATATTTCACTAATGTGTATTATATTTCACAATGTTTTTTTTATTTTAATGTGTCCCTGAAAATCTTCCATAGAGAATGACCCACACACAGTTATATTGTTTACTGTGCCTCAGCAGAGGCATACTGTTTAGTAACTGAAAAGAAGAAAAAAGTATTTCTATACGTTGCCTTTCCCCCACAGTGTGAGTTCCACAGGGACAAAATTAACAAGTGAGCTTGCAGTGCATCGACTGTTGGAATATGAAGTGTTGTGAGAGCAGCCTATGGTGCCTGCAGCACAGCCAGGCAGCATGCAGCATGCACGCAAACACGCATTCATGCACAAGCACAAGTTGCATTTAATTGCTGCTTCTTTTTTTCCTGCAGCAACAATAAGACTTTAGTTGATATGCTTGAAGTTTTTGCAGTCAGATACAGATAGCAGTTGATTTAAGTGATTATGCTACTTAATGAACTACAGTTAGTATTTCTACACATTGTTGTCAAATATAGTTTTACAGAACAATAGTTGTGGCTATGCAGAGAAGAGGCCAGTAGATACCCTCATGGTTCTTGAAGATGATTTTTAAAAAAATAATTTTATAAAGTCTTAAAATCAGTTATGGATTATGACTAGGAATGTCCCAGTTTGAGTTTTGGATGGTACAGTTTGAGAAATTACCACTGAATTTAACTCAGCATAGCCAAATATTCCCTATTATATTATAAATGTGACAGATGGTTCTGGTTCTGGTGAGCCAGCATTACCCATTGACTTCTGTGACTTCCAGACCTTTCAGCTGAGTGACGGCTCTTGTAATAGTCATGACTTCATTCAAAATTTCAGTCACACAACAAGGTAATTCATAAAACACAGTGCCAAGGTTTATTTTTAGATATGGACAAATTGTGTCACGGAACTACATTCCCTCATTCATAAACGTCTGTTTATGAATGCTTTTAGCATTTGGTGTTAGCCTTGACAGAAATGTCATTTACATGTTGGGGAAGCAACTTATAAAACACACATGCAAAGATTAAGACCTGTTTCAGTCTGATGGGATTTTAATTTTTACATTTGAAACTGTATTTGAGTTGCATAAATTATTGATCAATAACTTTACTAGATAACACTCAGGCAATGTATTTAAATAGAAAGTTTGATCTGATCCCTCACACATTCTGGTGGCAGTATGCCTCTTTCTCAAGCTTCAACCTCTGCTCTCTCTCTCTCTCTCTCTCTCTCTCTCTCTCTTTCTCTCTCTCTCACACACACACACACACACCTTCCTCTTTTTGGGCTTTAAACTCCTGTTAGATGGGTCAGAACTTGGCATAGTCTTCTTGCAAATGAATAAAAGTCTGGGCTTTAAAGGGTTAACTCAAAAATAATGAGCATCACCCACAGGCTGCCTGGTCAGCATTTCCACATTAGAAATGAGCAGCGGTGGATACAGTGACAGTAGCCACCAAAAAGCTTGTTTTCCAGCAAAACAGAGAGTGGTGATACTTTAGCCTCTGCAGCCCATCCCAGCTATTTACTGTTGCTCCTGAGTCTGCAGGGGGATATCTTATCTGCCAGCCATTAGGATACTGTCCAACAGAGCATGGCTGAGCATTCAAGTAATTAAAAATTAAGCAGGTCAGTGTCTTCTTTTGTGCTGTCGACTGAAGAATAGTGAGGGATGAAAAGGTCTGTATGCTGAGATAGAGACAAAGAAGATGATGTTAATAAATCAAAAGTCAGAGGAAATGCTGACTGAAAAAGAACGGGAATAAATAAAGCTAAGAGCCAGTTATGATGATAGAGAAATCTGCGTAAACAGAAATATTCTGTGTAATATGGACAATAGTTGTTGCCCACAACTAATAAGGAATGATAAGCTGAGAATGAAATACAGAGGAGTGTGTAGAGATGATGTGGACCTGATGGTTCTCCGCGTGATTTCTCTGCATGGTGCTGCGTTCAGAGTGCAGCAGCTTTTTGTGGACATATCAACGCTCCTTAACCCGATCTGTGATCTCTGCAGTTTAACTCCTAACTCTCACAGTGGGACGTTGTCCTTCTGTCAGAGGGCGACGCTCTGCTGCTTTTCTCAGCCTGCTTCCTCGCTGATCGCTGCAAGTCTGAAATGAACGTAAAGTCTCTTCTGTCCTGATTGATTTGTGACTCACTGGTCTTGTTGACAGTTTGGGCAGTCATCGTTTTTTACAGAACTGGAAAAGCTGCTGGAGATTTTTCTTTTCACCCTAACTTTCTGCCACAGATTCATGTCACTTATACAGAGCAATGCTATGGTGGAAAATACTCCAATTACCTGTAATATAATATTAGTAATTTTATTTTTACTGCAACTTTTGGAACAACAGCTACACGTGAAAAGAGGCAGTAATACTACAAATAAAGATGTCACTTTTACCATGATTCACAAAACATGACCAAGTCCTTCATTGTGTTTAATTTAGGTTCATATTAAGATCCAATAAACCAGCAACAGAGTCCAGCCTGAAAAATGAGCATAGAGCTGAATCAATGCCTCTCTGACATGCTGTCAACAACAACCGCAAATTATTACTTTCATAAAGTTAGTATTTATTACACGACTGTTGCTTTGGATTGTTTGACAATGAACAGATGTTTTCTATTTTTCTGGCCACTGAGTGTATTTATATGATATACACACCGATCAGCCACAGCATCAAACCTCTGACAGGAAGTGAATAACATCAAGGTGTGGATATATCAGCAGCAAGTCAACAGTTGTAGAAGTTGTTGAAGCAGGAAAAATGTGCAGCGTGAGGATCTGAGCCACTTTGACAAGGACCAACATGTGATGCTAGACGACTGGGTCAGAGCATCTCCAAAACGGCAGGTCATGTGGGGCGTTCCTGGTATGCAGGTCAATACCTACAAAAGTGGTCCAAGGAAGGACAACCGGTGAACCGGCAACAGGATCATGGCATCCAAGACTCATTGCTGGTCGTGGGAAGCAATCTGGTCATCTAGCCATCTGGTCTGATCCCACAGAAGATCTGCTGCAGCACAAACAGCAGAAAAAATGGCTGCTGCTATGATAGAAGGTGTCAGAACACACAGCACGGCGGCGTGCTGCGTATGGCTGCGTAGACGCAGACCGCTCAGAGCACCATGCTGACCCCTGTCCACCACCCAAAGCTCCTACAATGGACACGTGAGCGTCAGAACTGGACCATGAAGCAATGGAAGAAGGCGTCCTGGTCTGATGAATCAGGTTTTCTCTGACATCATGTGATAGCCAGGTGTGTGTGTGGTTTACCTGGGAAGAGATGCACCAGTATGCATTATGGGAAGAAGGTGAGCCGGCAGAGGCAGGGTGATGATCTGGTGATGTTCTGCTTGGAAACCTTGGGTCCTGATTCATGTGATGTTACTTTGACACGTAGCACCTAAACATGGCTGCAGACCAAGTCCAGCCTTCATGCAGCAGTATTCCCTGATGTCATGGCCTCTTTCAGTAGGATAACACGTCCTGCTACACTGCTAACATTGTTCAGGAACGGTTTGAGGAACATGACAAAGAGTTGAAGGTGTTGACTTGGCCTCCAAATTCCCCAGATCTCAATCCAATCCAGCATCTGTGGGATGTGCTGCAAAAACAAGTCCAATCCATGGAGGCCCCACCTCACAACTTTCAGGACTTAAAGGATCTGCTGCTAATGTCTTGGTGCAGATACACAGGACACCTTCAGAGGTCTGAGGAGTCCATGTCTTCACGCTTAGAGCTGATTGGGTGGCATGAGGAGACCTACACGATGTTAGGCAGCTGATGTTAATATTGTGGCTGATCGGTGTGTGTATGACTCTATATTCTAATATATATCTGTACATTATGACCTCTGAAATCTTTCTACATCACACTTTACACCTGTTAAATGACAAATTCATTTACGTTCTTTTTGGCCTGATTCCCCTTTTTGATGATTGTAAGTAAAGTCCAAATTTTTCTGTGTTCCTGTCAGTGACCTTGTCTGAGGTTTGAGTTCTGTTCCTTTGATCCGCTCAGAAACTCATCATGGACAAACCGGTTTCAAATCTCATGGACATAGACTCTGTAGAACATGGCGTGGGAAAGACAGACAGCTAATAGGAAGCCAAGCTGAGGGAAACAGAAAAGATCATAACACAACTTCAGAAATAGATGATGGACTTGTTGATTTATTTACTGAATGTGTCGAAACATGTTCGGACTATAAATTCATTCAGTGTTTCTCTTTGGTTTTTCAGTGCAGAAAAGTGCACCAAGAAGCATTGCTCCTGTTCCTCATGTCATCTGCCATGTTTGTTTATTTTAAAGTCACGTTTTATCCGAGTTGGATCGCAAGAGGTTTTGCAAGATTTGGGGTTAGAGGGTCGGGAGTCTGGTTGATTGTGAATGGAATTTGGTGAATCATAGGAGCAGAAACTGTGATGTTGATAATGATTTGTCATTGTCTGAGGACTGTCAGAGTTTTAGCATCTGTAGTTGGGTTAGGATTAGTTAGCAAAACTTAGGTTTAGCACAGCTTTAAATTGTGCGTTTAACATTTCAGATATTTATCAGAAAAAAACATCCAGGTTGAATTACAATGACTGAAGATGCAGGGAGTTGCTGTCTTGCTTAAACACTCTTCAGGAATCAAATCTGTGACCTTTCACCTATTCCAAATCCTGAGACACTTTGATGTCAAGTGACAGCAGTTATAAAGTCAGTTACAGATGGATGAAGAGTTTATCCAAGAAGCTGCTTCTATGACTTTTTCAGATTGAGTCTTGCAGTAAATTGGAGTTACAGCTTTTTTTCCCCCCCCCCACTTTGCTCTTTTCAGTGCAAACATAATAAAGCCTTATCAGTGTCAGCTGAAAGCAGCCAAATAAATTAGCCGCTGAGATTCACTTAGTCTGTTGCTGTCAGTACCGTGGCTTTACTGAAAAGGCAGGATTTTGTCAGCAAGTAGCTCTGTGTGACATCAGTTAGAAAGTTTTTTGACCATGTTTTCTTTGCATTTGACCTATTTCAAATACTAGTATGGATCCCATCATTACAGAATAAGATTTATTTGTCATACAAAAACTGTAGAATTAAAAAAAATTATCTGGATCTGAATCAAATTGAACTTATTAATCTATATTTGGATAAATATGACAGATGTTTTCACTGCTGGTTACTGCTTATGGTTAATGGTTATGCCAAAAAAAAAAAAAAAAAAAAAAAAGCCCTATTTCATAATGGTAATGAATTATTTTAAGAAATTCCTGGAAATCCTGGATGTTGGAAATCCTTGCACGTGGATTAACATCAAATGTAAAGGGTTCTTCCTCATCCTTCCAACAAGTTTAGTCAAAATTGGTTCAGAACTATATTTGGGTAATCCTACAAAGAAACAAACAAACTAATGGATGCAGGTGAAAAACATAACCTCGTTAGTGGAGGCAATTAAAAATCTAAAACTGAAACCTAATTATTTAAAGGGGAACAACAGTTCTGTGGTATCAGTTTGTAGAATTATCTTGTTCATGTCAAAACTTGTCCTGCTGAAGCTGTATTACAAAGACAGGAAGACAAATGATTTTGTAGTGGAGGTCAGCGATCCGGTCATCAGCCTCTGAGAGGAGCTCAGTTTTCTTTTCTGCCATTTTCTTATTCCTGTACACTGAACAATGTTATATTGGTGATTTTAGAAGTAAACAATACTGCTAAAAAGAAGTGCAAATGTAGCACAGTTTCCCTTCAGTAAAAGTATAACTAAATCCTGTAATATTTTAGATTGTGAACAATAACTTGAATTAACATGACCTGCTTGCCTTCAATAATGTATAAAGCATAAATAATATCAGCAAATAAAATGACTGATTATGTCATAAGAGCTGATGGCAGGTTGTGATTTTCCCTCCAGAGCTAATTAGCCTCCATAACTCAACTGAAGTTAGCATAGTGGCTAAGCTAACATGTTCATACATCACAATAAGAAGTCACTGCTGACAAAAAGCCACCGCTAAGCTTGTTTCTCTCCACCGTTAGCTTTTTCTGTTACAGGAAGTACATCTAGCTAGCGCTCCAGCTATGCTTGACTGAGTCAGCATCACTTCCTGTTTGTTTTACATCATAAATTAGCTGCATAGCTTCTCATGTGACTTTTAACTTTCTTGCTATTCACCCAGTGCTCCTGTTCTAAGTTTGCTGTTTGGCTTACAGCTTAATCATTTCCAAACAAAAGAATCAGCTCCTTTATAGGAGCTAATTCAGCTAGCATGCTCCTTCTAGGTATGATTGTTTTGTTTCGTCTTGTTTTATGGAACAATTCATTTTATGAAAAAATTATTCTATTCATTTCATGGAAAAATTCATCAACAGATCATGCTGCAATATTGTCAGTATTGTTATATGACACATTTTTGTCTTATAAAAAATTATAGAGGCATTGTTATGAAAATATATGAATATCCAGAACTTACACAGGCTGTTCTTCCATTCAACACTTTACTGAAAGTTACCTCAACAACTACTGCAAAAATACTATTAATGTGCTGTGTGTTTTCATGCTGCTTAGCAGGTGAATTCTTATGATTTTGGTGACCCAAAATTAGGCCAAAAATGCCAAAAAAAAAAAAAAAAAAAAACTTTAACTATGCTACTACCTGGAATACTTTACAGAAGGAGTTAGGTCTGTCTGAACATATCACCTTTGGTGACTTCAGATCGGTTTTAAAAGAACGAGAAATGAGTAATCTTGGAAAATGTCAGTTATTAATCATTTTGTGAGTTACTGCATTGAATTATTCAGTTTGATTTATGCTGATATTGTAAATGTTTGATTGGTATTTTATGTATCTGTGCTGCAATGTAATTGTGCTGCCATCTTTGCCAGATAACTCTTGGAAAAGAGATTTTGAATCTCAATGAGTTTTATCTGGTTAAAGGACCATACCATGCATTTTGCATGGTTGAGTCTAATATACTCAATTTTCATACACGTAACATTACTGACAATCATTTCCCAAAGCATACTACTGGAATGCATTAAAAATGTTTTTCCTACCTTCCAGACCTCCATTGGTTTCAGTTCATTCTGCTATTAAAATCAACTTGTTGATACTGTAAACGTTCTTGGGATAGGTAATCCATCATCACCAACAAGACGTGTATTCAGGTTTTTTTAGAAGTTATGTAATTTTAGTGTTTAAGCTCAATAAAAAGCGTGGAGTGAATGTATGCCTCCACCAGGGAATATAGTCCCAAAAGAAGACCTGCATTTATGGAAAAATTTAAAGGACCATGACTTCATAAGGCTGCGTAACTATTAGCAGGAAAAACATGGATTTTTAAGGTGGGTGTATTGCTTGAATATTTGATTTTGAAAGATTAAGAGATTTACAAAATATTAGTAAGTGAAATACGGTTTTATCCTTTGGGAAATGATTGTCGGTAATGTAACATGTATGAAAATTGCATACATTAGGCTCAAATATGAAAAATGGGTGGTATGGTCCTTTAAATAACAGTTACATAAAAAAAAAATTTAAATATGTATTTGAATAAGTTGGCATATAAAGTTAATGAAAAAAAAATGCTTCTCAGAGGATGAACTGTTTCTACAGTGCACACCCCCATGACCTTTCCTCTAGCGCCCCCATCAGGACAAAATGTCAGCTTTGGATACAGGATGTCTCATAATCTAATAGTGAAGATTGCAACCAAAAATTACAGAGCACATATATGTTCCAAACAGTAACCCGTTTTGTTTATGAATGAGGGAACGTAGTTGCGTGTGATATCTGCCTTACCGACACATTAAATATGGCGTGGTGTTTTATGAATCACCTCCCAGCTTCCTTTCCTTTAGACCGCCCGCACAACAAACTTTACAGTTAAGGCTTCAGGAACAGCAAATGTGTATGCATATTATTCATTACTGTGGGGTGTAACCTTAACTTTACAACTTTGCCCTTTTAGTCTTGTTTTTACCACAGGTTATTGAAAATAAAAGAAATATCATGTTTTTGTTTTTTCTGACTAATGAATGATCAGCACTCATACGATCTCCTTATATCATGTCACTGATCTAAGGAGATGGACTCTTCCTCTGAGGATATCAACTCTTCTTCTTCTTCTGGTGACACGGGGCCTCAGTTCACCGCTTTTCCTGTTGTCTGGCCAACCAGCCAATCCAGATTCAGCCCCTTTGATCCTGCAGACACCGAACAGCCATCTGAAGCTCTTCCTCCTGCTAGGATGAAGACTATAAGGTTAGTAAGCCTGTTTTAGTGCCCAGACACAAGTCGACTCCTCAGAAGAAACAGAAATTAGGGTGGCAAAGGTGAATGAATGCTTAAACACTGTTGTTGCCTCAAGTCACTTCCTGTACTCTGGGATAAGTTGCGTTGGAACACACTCCAGACGATAACCGTAGGGTCTCTCTCTCTCTCTCTCTCTCTCTCTCTCTCTCTCTCTCTCTCTCTCGATACAATGATGTGTTACTTTCCACACAAAGCCAACAATTTATATTTTGGAGAAAAGCTGGAGATTTTAGTCGTCTCAGCATCGCGGCAGTTTTCATCGTAACGTCGCTCAGCTGATTTCATCACCAAACACAAAATAAATACTTGACATGCACAGCAATGACGGAATCTTACTGAAGAATGAAAAAACAATGGTTGACCTGTTGACACGTGTAGGTCGACTTTTTGAACTTTTTAAATGAGTAAAACTGTAATTAGCGGAGAACAGCAAGCCTTCTTTTGAATGGCTCTCTGTTACGACTTTTCCTTTAAAAATGTTCTGGTTCTTGAAGCGGTTCTGTTTGTTATCTGTGGAACCAAGCTGGCGACTAGCTAGCCAGCCTTCCTTAAGTTTGTACTGGAGCCGTTGTGTCACCAACGGAACTAACAGTGGAAATTTTTTTTGTTTTTGTTTTATTAGTAACTGAAAGTAGATTCAGTGAAAACGAGCAAGATGGTGGATTATTTACTTTCAAGTGTTTATCATCTTATTAAGTATTTATCTCACTGAGTTACACACACACACTTCATCTTGTGCAGTGCTTTTCGTTTTCGTGCAGGTAGAATAATACACACCCATGTATGATGTTGTCATGGCTCCCATTTCACGTTCTGCTGTTGTCTGGTCGCCAGCCAGGAACCAGCTTTTTGGTTCTGAACCTTTTTATTCTTTTAGTTAAAATGCTCAGAACGCTTCCAAATTAGGTTGGTGAACTAGAACAAAATCTATTTTTGGATCAGAAACGTAAGATGTGGCTCTGTTCAATGAGCCACACGACACACCGTGCAGATTCACGCCTTATTATCTATACTGTAGCAAATTGTACACTTAGTTAATTTAATTTGGGCGAAAACATCCGCCTGGTTACACACTTTCCTACATATTTGGAAGTTTTCATTCATTATGCAGCCACACAGCGGCTATGCTGTATTCATGGTTAGGGGCTTTGCTCGTTTGCACCTTTGTGAGGCAGCACATCACCGTGTTCCGGAAAGGAGTTTGGAGTGTGCTGTGCGTCCAGTGCAGCTGCTGGAGGAGAGATGAGGTCAGAGCAGAAGGTTTCATGCCTGAGAGCAGGAACAGAACAATTCTAGAACACTTTCTTCTCTCCAGCAGCCACAAAAATAATGCAGAAAAATATTGCATCCATCACTTTACACACACAAGTTGATACCTAATAAAAGTGTTGCTGCGAGAACGTGCACACGCTTCATGCTGCCACTCTTCATCTTGTTGGCAAACCATAACATCTTATAGAGCCTCATTAATAACTATTTTTTTCTACATATTGGGTGAGTGTTTCACTTGTTTTGTTTTGCTGTTTCCTTTTATTTGCTGATATTATTTATGTTTTATACACGACTGAAGACAAGCAGCTCACATTAATCTGACTTATTGTTTAAAATATCACAGGATTTAGTTATTCTTACTTTTACTGAAGGTGCTCTGTTGTGCCCACTTTTATACATATTCATTTTACTCACATTTTTTTTTTTTTTTAAT
>VXCM01005312.1:16220-49475 GCA_014773175.1 Lucifuga dentata
ATGACCCTCAACAGGACAAACGGGTTTAGAAAATGGATGGATGGATGGATGGATGGATGGATGGCTACATCACCCAGCTTTAATATGCAAAATGTCTTTCTCATAAATCCTCCATTAGAGGAGGCTTCACTTGTGAAATGTTATGGATGTGAGCAGAAGCATGTTTAAATATTAGCATTAAAGCTGCAGTTTGCTCCGAAGAAACTAAAACACAACAAGGTGTGATGGTCTGACCTGTAATATGAGAAATCACTGAAATATTAAACAGAATATTACTGTAATAGCAGCTTTCAGTCATAAGATTAGAAAATGCCTCAACTGTTTTTTTTTTTGTTTGTTTGTTTTGTTTTTTGCAAGTCTCCTAAAGAGAAAACAGCAGAGAAAATATTTCTTAACTACTTTCTGCAGAGAAATGAGCTCGAAATTGAAAATGTATGAGAATGAAAATGGAACCTCAGCAGTCTGCGAGGTCACGCTGTGAGAAGAAACAAAAAACAAAAGTTAAAAAATAAAGATTGTGTTACAGAGGAAGTGGTGTGAGAGGTCAGAGGTCGTCTCAGCTTCTTCATCCTTTCATTAAGATGAAACATTACGTTCACTCTTCAGAGCAAACTTCTTCCTCTGTTATTCCAAACAAACTGGAAATCTAAAGTGTATCAGTGAGATTATTCCAGGATAAAGCCTTAAAAAAATGGAAGAGTTTGGAACAGAAAATGCATCTCTTAACTACTGACTATAATAACTCAATAATACATAACAACAACCACGTTTCTTATTTCATAATATGTTTGTTGCATTGTTATTTTGCTGGATCTTTAGGGGCCACTGGGATCTTATTATGATGGTCTCACCATGCAGGAGAAAACACTATAATGAGCTTTTGAAGGAACTGAGCACACACACACACACACACACTGCTGTCAGGCGGCTTGCTTGCTTCTCTGTGTTGAGAGTGGTGTTGAAGCTGGAGGGAAACCTGCAGGGATTGTGGGTAAATAATGTGTTTGAGTTAGCGGCTCTCCTGTGGGAGAGAGTGGAAGTGGACTAAAGAGAATAGCTTTGGTGGGCCACTCTGTTCTAATGAAGGGTCAAGCCATCAGAAAGAAAAGAGGAAACATCCATCCGAAAAGCACTTCCACACTTTCATAAAGCAGATGTTGCTCGTGCGCGGCGTGATATGTTTCCTGGCTCATTTTGTCTTTCCTGTTTTACTTTATCCACATATTTCAGCAGCTTCAAAACATTTTGATGTGAACTTTTCAGGGTCAGAGTCAGAGAGCAAACACATTCAGCAATCTGAAAAAAAAAAAAAAAAAAAAATCACAGAAGAATAAACCCTGAAGCTCTGCTCACCGTTACACCCCACAATATCAGTACACATGGAGTCATAGAAAAACATGCTAACTACGCAGTGTCACACTAAATAAGCAGCGTGACAACTGAAGCTCATTCATAAAGCTTCTCTCACGTTAATCAGAGCGCCGTGTCACATTAAGCTAGCGTTGTTATCAGGTGAGTCTCAGGTAAAAACCAATGAAGATGAAAAGTAAATCCAGATTTTAACCTTGAAATCGGACGTGGAAAAAGATTTATCGTGTAAATTCACCGTCCAGCAATATTGTGGACATCATCATCTTCTGGATTTATATCATAACTTTTGAAAATATGTCAAAAAACAGGGTGTGCCGCTGAATCAGCATTATCTTTGCTACATATTGGAAATAGTTGTTTCTAGACTTATTAATCTAGAAACACACAGTGACATCATAAGTCCAACCCTGTGAGAATGCATATGTTAATGTGCCAGATCAGGATTAATATCTGGATGTGGACTAAATTGCACATAATGTGATCAAACGTTTCATTCTATGTTGATAGAATACATCATAGAATACCTATACCTACATGTTTTATTGGGGTCTTATTATTGGGGTCTTATTTTTAGAGAAATTAGCAAAACTGCAGGTTTAACGAAAGTGGAATCCAGAGCTGGATTTGGATCAACTCTTCCGTCTCCAGTGTCCTAAAATTTAATTGAAATAAATTTTTTTAAGATATCCTGCTGAAATTCTCTTTTCTCTTTACCGTTAACTCCTTACATCAGGCTGCATCAGCTGCTTTTTATCAGTGTTGAAACTTCCCTTAGCTCTGATGGTTGAAATTTATCAGAAATACAGAGATGAGAATGATTTTTTCCAATTCTGACCATCTACAAAAATGCTTCTTACAACAGGAGCGAAAATACTCAGGATCATGACCTCTGCAGGACTGAGCTGAATATATAAGTAACGTGTTGTATTTTAATATTTAATAACTAGAAAACTCAGAAATAGCTCAGTTAATGACATAAATTTAATCTCTTGAAATTTTATGGCCTTTAGCTCTCCTCTTTGAAGAAAATATCATAGTGCAACTAGGTCAGAGATTCAGTATGTATGTTCAAAAACACACAGACAGTATGACTTCATAAAGCTTCCCCTTATCTCCAAAATGTATGACATATGCCTTCAGATCATTTATTTGAGTTTTCTGGCTTCTTGGTGTTGTATTTCCACATGAAGTTGGTTGCTGGTGTTGAGGTCGTTATTTCAGGCTGGATTTACAAACTGGGTCCGTCACATGTGGCAGGTATCAGATGTATGTTGTGAAGATGTAAACGGTAAAGAAAACACGGAATTGGCTTTTCTCAGATCTGTTTTGGGCCACATGCATGTGTGGAAATAAATCAGATAATATCAGATATCTGTCAATGCGGCTGTGAATACACACATCAGAATTTCCTGCCATTCAGTTGCATGTGTAATAAAATGTGACGCTCTTCTGCTTTATCACATATGAATGATGTAAGCAATCAATAGCGTGACAGAGGACAAACTACATGTATCAGATATGCTGATGTGTGTTTATGTCAATCAGATATATTAGTGTGCGTGATAACAGGCTCCTGTTACAGCTGCCACAGTCCAACTCCACCCACTTCCAGTGCTTAATTTGAGCAAAAAGAAGTGCCGGAACCACGGTCGGATTGGGATGCTAATTTTTACCAGNGGGGGGGGGGGGGGGCACTAAGGAAGCACTCAGTCAGTGCTCCCTGCAACAGTTATTATGGTACGCATGGCGAGCTGTCAAACCGAAATGAGAGCCTCGTCGCCGGCTTGCAGCGTATGTGTCCCACCACTGATAGACACACCATAACTACATTTAAGAAACTAAAATTAAAAAAAAAAAAAAAAAAAAAAAANAAAAAAAACACCGCCGCTATGGAGAAATACGGTATTTCAGTGTGATCATTCCTCTATCAGCTTTTAGAAAGTCTTGTTTTCATCCACATTTTATCCACATTTCTGGATTGGTGTGTTAGCTTCGATAATTTGCTTTTGTGATTTTGTCAAGAATTTATCGTATACAATTTAATTATTTTATTGTTTAATGCACACAATTATGTCCAAAACCGATATAAAATTGAAACTAAATTACTTAATATAGTTCCGGAACACTAGCTTCTGAAATAATCTCTCCCGGTACGCACAGAGCCATCAGAAATAAGTGCCGGAACTCAGTTCNAGCTTCTGAAATAATCTCTCCCGGTACGCACAGAGCCATCAGAAATAAGTGCCGGAACTCAGTTCCGGTGCGTTACGGCACAAATAAGCACTGCCCACTTCTACACCGTGATCACATGACCAAACCACAGATCCACTTCTCCAGCCTGATCACATGATGAAACGATGTCTCCTGATGGGAAAGTCTTGGTGATAAACGCTGACACAACATATTGACACTGACATTGCTTCTCTCTGTTTTTGACTGTTGGTAACTCTCTAATCACTGTCAAAGTTTTCAACCACATGACGGCACCAGTCTTGAGTCCTGGCTCACATCCAGACAGCAGCTGACAATGTGATCAAACCTTTCATTCATCTGTCTGTCACAGCATTTATAAAAGCATTTTAATAAGGCTAGGACAGGAGCAAACAGGAACAAACGGTTGCATCCCCTTTAATAAAAACATGCCGTATCTAAGAGCATCCAGCATCAAAGGTGAAGAAGAAACACGTGTTTCACATTTCACATAAGAAAAGTCATTTTTAATTGTTCCACCAGATTTAAAGGATCATACCACCCATTTTGCATGTTTGAGCCTAATATATTCGGTTTTCATACATGTTACGTTACTGACAATCATTTCCCAAAGGCTAAAAAGTAGAGGCATACATTCACTCCATGCTTTTTATTGAGCTTAAGTCGGAACAGTTACATACGGTGTGTATCAAGCGTACAGTATATATTTTACCTTTCTATGCATAAGAAATATTAAAGAAACACTTCCAGATATCCTAAAACATTGTAAACATAATAATACAGTACAGTAATAATAATAATTATGCAGCAGCGGTGCTGCGGTGCACTGCTGACGACGCGCAATGTTTTTCACGTGTGTCGTAAAGTAGTGCACTGTTCATTATTATGAATCATTGTATGTAACTCGAATTTTTAATTTAATAGGCTTTATGGCGGTTGGTATAAGGTTGTTCGTAAGTCAGACGTTCATAAGTCGGGGGCTGCCTGTATATTAGGATCAAACGTGCAAAATGGGAGGTATGGTCCTTTAACCTTACCTCATACCCACATCCGAGCTTTCTTTCAAATGTGATACGCTGACAGTCAACATTTAGGATGCCTGACCTGGGACAGCATGATTAAAAACATGGCCTTCAGGTTTTAAACTGAGTTTTAGAAGGTCAGGAGACGTGAGCAGATCTCAGCAGATGAGAATCGTGCAGCGGTATTAAAACCGGCTGAAGTATCGTCTGGTCAGTGCTGCAGGAGCTTTGAGAATTTTCTATGGATATTTTGTTATTTTCTGCTGTGCAGCTTTCACAGCGGGGCTGTGTTTTCATACTCAAAAGACAGATTTATGGTGGAGTATCACTTTAATAGAAAAGCAGAAAAGTATGGCTCTCCGTGCTGTTATCTTCTGTTAAACTGAGATTTAAAACTTCCATGTGCAGCTCTGGGAAATGTAAGGTTACTGTCAAAGATGGATGAGCTCTCTGCCTCAGTCAGACTCTGTGGGAATATCAACAATCCGCTCTAATGTGATTCTCAGAGTCTGGTGAGCAGAAAGGGAGGCAAGCCATTCTTTCTTACCAGTTTCTGGAAGGAAAGTGACTGCAGAGGCTGTAATCTCTGTATTTGTAGATACTGAACGGGTTTGCTGCCATATTGTGAGAAAGTTTCTCATGCTTTTCTTTCCCCTGTGGTTTTGGAGGAAGGATACTGTGTTTAAATTCTAAGTGTATATGCTTTACATCAACAGGATCAGAGTTGTTTAAACACCCCATTACCTTTAATGTCATGTCTGATGACTTTAAGTAGAACTCTGGAACTTCCTGCCAAAGGCGGTGCAGAAAGGAGCTGACGTGCTGAGAAAACACGACTGAGACGACGAGCAGAAAGATGATCAACAACGACTCGGATAAAATATCCTGACGTTGTTGTTGAACCATGGCAACAGCAAATAAATTATTTATGTTTTCAAGGCTTAAAGGACCATACCAGTGATTTTGAATGTTTAAGCCCAATAAATAGTACCCACATCAGTGGCGGGCCGTGTGTTTTACACCTAGGCCTTCAATGCGATCCTCCGGCAAATTAAACCACCTTCTAATAACCTCAACATGACACTAGGACTATATGCTGCTGTTATTCAACATAACCAGCCCATATTCACAGTGACAGTAACCTTTATCGAGTGGAATAAAGTGATTTAACACGAGAATCAACACCTATGACAGTTACAACACACTAACTGTAGAAACATGAATAGGATGTAGCATTATTACGCATTATGACAGGATGCTGCATCACATATAAACATGGCATAACCTAAATCAGTGTCATTACCAAAGAAACAAGAACAAACTCACAACAACCATCACATTTACTCATACGACCAGCAAGTAAGCAAAAATGCTGTAAAACACAAATAACACAATCAGATTCAACAGGCTTCTCCACAGATTCCAGCCACATAAAAATCCATCAGACTTACCAAAGCTGCTCATCATCTGAAGACAAAGTCCATCCTCCTTTCTATCTTTAGAAAGAGTTTTTTTTTTTTTATTTATTGATTTATTTAATAATTATTATTAAACTTATTATTTTTTCTTTATAAAGAGTTTAACGACATGGCTGTACAGGACATTGGTGCATTCAGTTCCAAAATGTGAAAAAAAGCGATGTAAATTCATTTCTTCTTCTCCTTCAGCCATCGTGCTTTAAAAAACAACAGGACTAAGTAAAAATCTAAACAAAAAATCTAAAGCACTACATCTAAAACTCTAAACGTCAAGAAAGAAAGTTTAAATAAACATTAATGTTCCGTTATGTGCTAGCTAGGTTTACTTGAGTTAGCTAAGCTAACCAGCTCTCTTCTTCTTCTGATGAATTTCTGGCAGGCTGTTTAGCTGTTAGCATAATGCTGTACTCTGATGACATAGGCCAAGGCCAGCTAGAAGGCCCTGATGTGTAAAAAAATACGCCCAACACGGCAAACTCGAAATCTGATTGGTTAAAATATATGACAATCAACAACATCGTCCCATTTGCTTGAATAGCAGAGGGGATTCACTGGAGATTCTGAAGGCCTCAGGCTAGATTTTTTTACCCGGAGACAGCACAGGAGGAAAATCTGATTGGATAAAAGCTCTAATTTATATGAGCTGCACTGGAAGCAGCAAACTGAGGGAGAGAGTACCTTAGCAATGAAATGACGTTCAAAACTGATGGGAAATGAACTTTGTAAAATATATATAGCATTAATTAAAATATATATTAAATTATAAACACATAATTTGATGATTCTGACAATCTCTAGGCCAGCAGAGAAGGNAAATATATATTAAATTATAAACACATAATTTGATGATTCTGACAATCTCTAGGCCAGCAGAGAAGGCTTTGCTGGCCCTGAGAGCACACCACTGGCCCACATACATATGATGGTGAAGATGGTTACAGTCATACATGATAATTAAAATTGAACAGCCAGCTAATTTTTCAGATTCAGATAATTTTGTAGAAGCTACCAGAAGGTAATTTATCACAGTATGAATTGTTTGAAGTGAAGGTGTGTATAGAAATATTAGCATCATGAACATCCATGTATCAGGATGAGACAGGCTGGTTTTGATATTGACTCTGGTTATCCAAATCTTCCTGAACAGGTGAAGAATTACCGGCATATTGCAGCAACAACAGCAATAACAACAGCAATAATATAATGTCATTACAATGGATTGTCTCCAGGGACCTGTTCTAATGAGTTTTTCATTCTAATGGGGTTTTCACAGAAATGTATTTTCTGTTTTTCTGTGCTTCTCACATGCGTCTGCAAAGTTCAGTCTTAGATGTTGGCTTCATTTGCTGCTTAAAATCTCAAATTTGCACTTTTCACTGCATGAATTCTAACTCCACATCTGAGCTGCTTACCAAAATACATTGATGATAAAACGCAAATGTCTCCTGGAATTCAGTCTTTTTCAGCAGATTATTATTATTCTCAGCATGTTGGCATAACGAATGCATCTGCAACGTGCAGATCAACAAAATGCTCACATTGAATGTATCTGTAAAATAGTTTGTTTTTGTGCAGGATCCTCTTGTTGCAACTAAAGCACAATTAAAGTGAACCACTTGATGAATAGGAGACGTGGTCATAACATGGTGCTGTAGATCTGTGAATATGAGATATGAATGAGGTGAAAAGCCTGGGATTTAACCACAGACAGATCATTTTAATGGACTTAAAAATGCTTAATATTTCTAAGTTTTTTCTACAGTAACCCAATTCACATAAAGACCTTATTTCAAAGATTTCAAATGTGAAAGGAGGATAAATAGTAAAGACATGCAAGAACAGATACTTACCTATGCTATTACACTCAAATTTGTAATGGCTTATGATAAGAGCAGAGGCACTATCCTCTTCATCTGTGAGGGTCGATAACGAAGATTCTAATTGAGGAAGGCTGAACAGCTGAGAGCTGCATTCAGCTGAACGACCAATCAAAACAGCAGGATCAGCCACACTTTGCTTCGTCCAGGCATATCCACTGTGGATCTGTGTCAGATATCTGCTCTCTGCTTGGGACGAGAAGGATTCTCAAGCAGAATACAGGTGGAATGAGTCCAGGAAAAGGTGTTTCTTATTATTCAGGTCAGCAGCTTCGTAACAGCTCAGCCTGATCTGAACTCCCACAGAAACTCAGCTAACCTGACATGCACACCACCATGTTTACTGATAAATAAAGCATGATAATGTCTGACACATGATGATGCATGCCCCCTCCAATTAAAAAAAACACATTCTGATCAGAGATACTCACAGCAGGATGCCAAATATGATGATAAATATGTCTGAGCCTGAGAGGGAGGAAGACGAGCCTGTAGCAACACAAAGAGACAGAAAAAGAGCTCAGATGTTAAACAATGACCTTTATTTTTTTTTTTTTAATTAATTTATTTTTTTTAGTTTTAACTATTAGTAATTACTTCTCCATTACAATCAAAGATACTGATGTGAAAATTATGATGATCTCCAAGCTGTTCCTGTGTGGCGGAAACATTTCTCCTGTGGTTTTCTCTGCTGCTGGTCTCATTTTATTCATCAAGTCTAGCTTTTCATTAAAGGCACGCTAATTTGGGGGAGGGAGGGANGAGGGAGGGAGGGGCAGCATGTAATAAGCAGAACTACATTTTCTAAATATACTGATTACTTGATTAAAAAGGTTTTATTAATTAAAAATGAAATGAGTTCTACTGCTCAGTTCCCTTCATTTCCCAGGAAAAAAACGACATTATCACCCAAAAATAGCAGACTGAGCAGTCAGACACGCTTGCTGCTCATCATGTTTGCTGTGTTAAACACTTAATGATAGAAGGAATGAAAAGAGCATTTGTTTATTTGGAAACCTTAAGGCTTGGTGTTTTAGTGAAACATTAAGAGTTTTGTGACTTAAAGGAAACGCACGCAGGTGGATGTTTAGCACCATGAAATAATTGAACAGAGACGTGAGTTAATTGGAAGTCTAGACAGTAGATGTGTGGGCGTGGGAGCAACGTTCAGGCGTGAGTAGATAATTGTTGTCAAGTGCCTTCACTCACCTTCGTGCTCAGATCTGTTTTACTGCTCAGGTAACACATTGCGCTTTTAATCATTACGTTACATGATGCAGCCAGTATCTAATTTTAGTTTGAAGTCTCTTTATGAAACTGACCTGCATGTGCAAAAGAACAACAACGTGTTCAAACATGGACCAGAATAGGGTCATGAATCCCTATTTGAAAAGATTTTATTGAGCAGCAAGAGGATTTTCAGATATGTACGACTCCATTGTGAAAATTGTGTTTTTAGTCAAATCTGTTTCTAGCCGAAGTGAACGAGGACGATGAAGCACGCCAGAGATTCTCCTTAGTGTTGTTGTAGGTTCTGTTGTGAACAGACGCAGGTCCCTCATGTTGTTACATCAGCGGCCCTGACAGCTTTTACTGAGCTAATGTTCCTCATAATTTTGCGTAATATTCCCTCATGCCAAGAAATCACAACCAGCAGAAGTTTCAGAAATTCTGACATGTCTGTTGAGACTGAGACTGCATTCAAGGACCACATACAGAAGTGGGAAGCTAAAAAGCACAAGATGTGTGGTGCGTTGTGCTGTTTGGTGTACACACATGCTGCACGGTAAATCTGGCTTGTGAGTATCGCTGTGCAGCATCTTTAAAGAACCATACCGGCTATTTTGCATGTTTGAGCCTAATATCTTCAATTTTCATACGTTACATTACTGACAATCATTTTCCAAAGGATAAAACCGTATTTCAGCTTTCCTGATATTTTGCAAAATCTCTTAATCTTTCAAAATCAAATATTCAAGTGATACACCCACCTTAAAAATCCATGTTTCTCCTGCTAATAGTTACACACCCTTATGAAGTCACGGTCCTTTAAATTTTTCCATAAACGCAGGTCTTCTTTTGGGACTATATTCCCCGGTGGAGGCATACATTCACTCCACGCTTTTTATTGAGCTTAAACACTAAAATTACATAACTTCTAAAAAAACCTGAATACACGTCTTGTTGGTGATGATGGATTACCTATCCCAAGAACGTTTACAGTATCAACAAGTTGATTTTAATAGCAGAATGAACTGAAACCAATGGAGGTCTGGAAGGTAGGAAAAACATTTTTAATTCACCGTTCCAGTAGTATGCTTTGGGAAATGATTGTCAGTAACGTTACATGTATGAAAATTAAATATAATAGGCTCAAACATGCAAAATGGCTGGTATGGTCCTTTAAAATCTCAAACCAGTTACTCCTCTGACATAATCCACATGGGATTCACAGCCAGCAGTTAAGCTCCTAAACATTACCTTAATGTAATAACATTACTTTATTATTTCATTATTTAGCTTGATTTTAACTTGGTAATGACTTTTTAGCCTCAGGCAGCTGTGTGGCAGTTAAGCCAGAACATTTTACTGCCACCAACCGAGTATGAATTCCAAAATGACAACATGATCCAACAACATGTTTCTTATTCCTTTCTCCCAACAAAGACAGTACCAACAATATTATCCCGTTTTGGCGCTATGTTAGCGGTTGGTGAAGCTAAAACAAAGCAGTATTAGCTTTACTTCTAAAGCTCCAACCACGTTGTGCTGTGTGCTGTTTGAGTTGGAGGTTTGGATCTGAGTGAATATTTTATGGCTAAAGGCTGCAGGATTCTTACTGCGTCATGCTGCTGGAGAGTGGGAAGGTGGCAGAAACCCCCTTTCCACCACAAAACCTGTAACTCTCTGGCTCCCCCAGGCCCGTTCCACTCAGTGATTGGTCGGCATGAAAGTCAGAAAGGTTTTAATTTCTCTCTCAAGCTCACACTCATACCCCCCCACACACACACACACACACACACACACCCCATGATGGTGACTTTCTGATCCACCTGCTAGCGTGGGCATTCTCAAAAGATATAAACATGGTGGATGTATGACGAGGTCTCTGAGCAAGGCAAGCCAATCAGATGAAGCATACTGTGACCTTAAAGGACCATATTGGCGATCATGCATGTTTACCAGTATATGCAACCTGCATACATGTTATGTTACTGACAACCATTTTCCAAAAATATAAGACTGTATTTTAGTTTTTTCTTTTTCAGATCTCCTAAAAAATAGGAAAAAAAAAAAAAATACTTCTCACCATGTCTCATTATAACAGGAAAGTTGTCTTGTTATAATAGCTAAAAGGTGTGTGTTGTCAGAAAGAGCAAGTTTCCTTGTTATAATGAGAAAGGTTTCTCGTTAAAAGTAGACACTTTTATCTGGAGATTTTATCCACAGTTATAAAGAGAATGAGATCGCTGAAACTCTGCTGAAGGCTGAAGGTTAAGCAGCCGAACAAAAGATGACAGATCAAGCTGTCTCATAAGGAATAAAGCGACATCTTGAATGTCACTCTAGTTACCTAAAGTGGCTTTATTACAGGATGAGAAGTCTCTCTGCAATAAAGTCAGAGAGAAAGTCAGTCCTGCATCGAGTCAGTGACCAATGACAATCTCACATAATAGCCAAATGACTTCTTATTCCAGTGCATTCAAATACCCACACTCATCCTTTATGTGTGCTATATATTTCCCCATCATTTCATTGTCATATATGTTGTGTAACAAGATTATAAAGTCACAAAGAAGCACACATCTCTTCTTATAATGATGATGATTATGATGATGATTCATGATGTTCTGTATTGGATGATACACAGACATACACCAAGTGTTTTGTTGATGTTGGCTCCTAAATGAGAAATCCATCTGTTCCATGTGAATGAGCTCGTTGCTGGACTGTAAACTCTGATAAAAGATTCTAACAGCTTCCTGACTCCAGTTGTTCAGGATGAGCAGAACCTGAAGGCTGAGGCCTGGAACACATCCAGTTTGGGGACTTCATGTCTTTTTGTGGATGACGTCCTGTTGGCTCCATCAGGTTGTGACTGCCAACATGCACTGAGGTGGTTTACAGCTGAGTGTGAAGCAACGTGATGAGCGTCAGAACCTCCAAATCTGAGGCTGTGATACTCTGCTGGAACATGGTGGATTGTCCTGAAGGGCCGTGAGTTGCTGCCCCAAATGAAAGACGTTGGGCATCCTGGAGTCGTGTTACGTGAGGGTAGGATGCTCCTCCAACTGGGAGGAGATCATGGGACAGATCTAGGATACGCTGGAGGAATTGTGGAGGAATATGCCCCACATCTTGTGATCCTGGGGGAGGATGTGGTTTGGGAGAGGGACATCTGGGTTTCTCTGCTAAGTTGTCTTCATATTTCCCGTCTCTCGCTGTTGCTCACCTGCTGCAGCCGTGTCAGGTGAGGGTAGAGCAGGAGAGAATAAGAATCCACAGGAGTGACAACTGCTAACCTGAAATAAACCACCAGCTCTCAGCCTTTTGTACAGTGTTTTCCGGAAAAATACGAACATGGCCGACAGTTCCCGAGGCTGTGAATGGAAGGAGCGCTGACATGCTGCGCCGTCAGAGGAGCCGCGGCGGACTGACGGGCAGGCAGACGGATTCCGCCGCTTACCGGGAACACTTTCCGACACTGAGACGGACACAGACACACTCGCTGCATCCCACTAACCACGGGATTACGCCGGACTCCGCCGACGGTGGGTTTAGGGACCCATTTACATTCAACTTCGCAGATTAGAGCATTTAAGTGTTGCGGGACTGAAGGAACTGGGAGACTCTTTGCTGAAGTGTGGAATCGGGAGATCTTTCTGCTCTTCCCATGAACATCCCTCTGAAATGCAAATGTTCAGGAAAGCCTAGCAATGGTGAGTTTTCCAGTTTAAGTGTGAAATATCTTGTTGGTTGACAGTTTAAAGTGTGAGAAAAGCAGCGTGACGTGGATGATTGTCCTGCACACTGAGCATCTATCACAGCAAAGCCCGACAACACTTGGATTTGTCGTTTGAGCAAAAAAAAAAAAAAAAAAAAAAAGCCAATAACACGACACCCAAATCTGTTTAAAATGCAGCATAAATCTCAATCCTAAAGCGTGTTTCTAAAGCTGCATTTTTTGGGGGAATGATTGCGAATTGAAAGGATCCACTGAGTTCTGCATCCACGGCCACGCAGCGTCACCTCCATCACAACATGCCAACTTTTATAGGCTTACTGCGTGATGCGAAGGAGTTGTGACAGGTTAGTAGTGAAAAGTGTAAAAAAAAAAAATAATAAAATCATTTTAATAGATGCAGTTCCGTGGATTGTAGACGTTTGTAAAGATTTGAGGAGTGGTCACGGACAGAAACAGGCTTGGGTCACATTCTGTGGATCTTTGCTGTGTAAAGCTTGGTTAGATGTGTGTGTGTGTGTGTGTGTGTTTGCTGAGCATCTGCGTGGAAGACGGGCGGCGCGCTGGGACATTTTTATTAAAGCTCCGCCGACATTGTCTTCTCTTTTAAAGGTTCATTTCTGGATCACGGAATCCAGAAATTTCAGTGTTTGCATCAGTTGTTGGAGTTATTTGTTTTTGTTTTTGTTTTGTTATGTTTTTCTTTTTCTTTTTTTTTTTTTTTTTTTTTNTTTTTTTTTTTTTTTTTTTCGTTTATTAGTTTATTTATTTGTCTTTGAAATGGTAATAACTCTGAGCTTTCCGTTCAGACTCCGCGGTCCGTGAGGGTAGACGTGTAGTTCACAGACATGATGCAAAAAAAAAAAAAAAAAAAAAAAAAATTCTCATAAATATTTCACTTGAAACTTTTTTTTGTTATTCTTGGTGGTTTGGTGCATTTATTATCTTTGCAGTCTTTGATATTTGGAGAAAAAGGCTGTATGATCTGCAGACTCAGTGCCTGCAGCTATAAAACATATCAGCTTTTAATAGGTGGTGCAGAATGCATTATTTCATGTAAAAATCGGGGCGGAGGTGACTTGTTTGGCACATTCTCTCTCTGTTTCTGCTGTCTGTCTCCAGTTCTTAGGTTATTTATTTTTAATTTTTTTTATTTTTTAATTTTTTTAAATTTTTTTTTATTTTTTTTATGAGTGCTCTCTAAAGTGCTTCATTTTGGACAGTTCTTCTAAAGCCTGAATAGAAAGCTCTTCTGATCATTTTCTGGCTGAAAACTTAAAATGCGGTAAGGGAGAGGAAGAGGAGGAGGAAGAAGAGTGCATGGTTTTCTCTGAGACAACAATAATTGGCTGTCGGTTCACCTGGATTTGACAGAGCTGTAATTAATGAGAGAGGACTGGATGGAGAATAGGGAAGGAGTGGGGAGAAGGAAACGATGAAAGATGTAGTGAGCAAGAGCAGTGCAACAGATGGAGAGAGAGAGAGAGAGAGAGAGAGAGAGAGAGGGAGGTTTGCCTGTTCTTAATTCACCTTGATAAGCACACCATCTAAATGCCAGCAATATGAATGATGGAAAGGTGTGTGTGTGTGTGTGTGTGTGTGTGTGTGTGAGAAAGAGAGAGAGAGAGAGAGAGAGAGAGAGAGAGATTGATTTACATTGATTTGGAGTTACACCATAATCTATTTAAATATTATTGCTTTTTGTATTAAATCGAACAAAATCACAACCATTTATGGTAAAAATGATAAATTATTTCCAAATATTTTATGGACTAAATTTGATGAAGATTAGATAAAATTAGTAGACTTGAAAATGTTTTGCCCAAAAACCAGCATTGCTGAAAATTAGTTAAAGTTGAAACTTATTTGGTCTGATATATTTATAGGAATCAAGGAAAAACAGAAAATTGCCTCTAAACTTTACAGTTCAGGAATTATCTACCAAAGCATAAGGTGCTTTATAAATGGCTACATGGTGGCACTAATAACCAAAAATGATCACTTTTTTTCAGTCCTTGGCCAAAATTCCTCCAAATTTCCTGAAATCTCTTGGATAGTTTCTGAGCAAACTAGCAAATGGTACTGAAATTATAATGTTCTTGGCAGAAATAATAAAGCAGTGATGAAATGATCACGGCTTTATACATTTACACTCACTTATCTTCCCTGAAAATGGTCAAATCTTAGGAAATTATATATAAAATATGTCTTTATATATGATTTTAGGTCATTTTGTTCTCACTTGCTCTGCATCTGATTCCAAGTATTGGCAGAATCAGATGCATTTGAGTGAATTATGGGAATGATGTCATCCAAATGAATCCAAACTTCTGCTTATTCCTTTTTTAATGGTGTTTCCACATCGGCTCTAGCTTCTGTAGTTTCATCCTTTATCTCATCCTCCCTCCATTTCTGCAGACGTCCACAGTGATAAATTGTGTATGATTTCAGGGATGAAGAAGCATGAAAACCTATGGGAGGAGAAGGTCGTTGTGTGTTGGCATTCTGTATATTTTCGTCAGCAGAACGACACACTTTACTGTAAAATGGGGCGTGGCTGGTACCTCAGCAGAACCCTTTTCAGTGATATGGAGAACCGGTGTGTGAAGGTTCTCTTTAGCTCTAGTGACTACATGGTTCTACAGCAGACCTTTATTTTGCTGTCCTCGCTACACTTGGCGTGTCCTCTCACGCCATCAGCAGATTGGCAATATCTAATCTGTAGTATAAGGAGGCACATTTGATCTGACTCTGAAGCTGTTGTCATCACTTCCTGTGCATTTTGACAGGGAGACGCACTGATTGGCTCTACTGCCTGAAACCATGCACAACTGGGCAAGACACAGAAAAAGCAATGGTGGCCCGCTGCTGCTGCTAATGCTGCTGCTGCCTAATGCTAATGCTACTGCTTCTGCTGCTGCTCATGATGCTGCTGCTGCGAATGCTACTGCTGTCTAATGCTAATGCTAAAGCTGCAGGTACTGCTGCTGTGAATGCTGCTGCAGATGCTGCTGCTGGGTCTTCATCAGATCTCACTGATTCAGGCTCTGCTTTAAAATAATGCAACATAAAAAAAAGTAGAACAGCAGGTGTGTCTAGTCTGAATGTGTCTCACACTCAGGATGTTACACACACGCTGTACTCTGATTATTTGTCTGTACTCTCATTAAAGCAACAATGCAACTAAGATGTGTACATGGATGGAAATAACAGGATTCTGGGGTTCACTGAATATACATGATGTGTTGTGTAATCAGAGTGTGAGGAGAGTCTGCCAGGTGAGGTGGTGGCTTACTGTAAATTATGTCATTTACAGCCCAAATAAATCAATTTACAATCACATAATCTCGGTCTGTCACTCACCTGGACATGTCACCAGCCAAGCACAGGGCTGATACAGACACACAAATCTGTTCACACCTGCAGTTAATTTAGAGTTTCCAATTCACCTAACCTGCGTGTTAGAAACCCACGCAGACACGGAGAGAACATGCAAACACACAGGAAGGACCTAGTCGGATTCAAACCCACGACCTTCTTGCTGTGAGGCACATTAAGAGCAGCTCAGCATTAATTATCTCGACTGGAGCTCTGAGCAATGTTCTTTGTGGTGCAGAGTGAGCATGAAGACGTGCGGTTTGGCACGGTGCACATGTCACGATTTATTAATTACAGTAGATTAAACAAAATCACAGAGCTGAATGAGTGGCGCTGATTAACATGATCATCGTTTTGTTCCGTCGGTAGATTCTTTAGCTCCTCAGAGCTGTAAATGTGACTTTGCTGCGCTGTGTTAAAGTGTGCAAACAGCACCTGGCCTTCTGTTATTTCTGTCAGGCGAGGAAATGGAGTGAACCACAGGAAGTCCACAGGGCTATTTTCTGTTATGTTACAGAAATGTAGAGCACATTTTTCTGAAATTATATGTCGCTCTGCTGAAAAAAAAAAAAAAATCACATGAAACTGGCAGCAATGATGTGATCATCATTCAGCACAAACCTGCTATCTGTGCTGCCATGTTCCAGCTCTACATCAGATCTTTGTTTTGTTAGGTCTCTAAAGCTTGACACAGATATCACAACATCTTAATTTTATTTTAAAAGCATTTAAGGAATGCTTAAGAATGCTGCAAGTCATACAAAGTCAGCCTTAATATATTGATATTTCTGGTAATATCAAGGCTCAGCAGTAAGTTGAACAGTAGAAAACATAAAATACAAGCCGTTTAAATCAAATTTGTTTTGTAATTACATCACTTATTTGAAATTCTGTTCCCAAGAATCACAACTTTTAAAGGACAATGCTGGCAATTTTGCATATTTGAGCAGCAAACACAGCAAACACTCCCAGGCTTGTGTAGCGGTGTCACTCATGCATTGTGTTGAATGCCCAGCCTGTCACATGATCACCCTGCTCTCCTAGCCCGTGCACCCCAAAGTGAAAATACTGACAAGTAAGTGATAAAAGTAAAGATAAGGAAAATGAATAAACATAAGTACAGTGGTGGAGATGCTGCAGTAGGACATTGTCCTAACCCTAACCTGAGAGAGAGAGAGAGAGAGAGAGAGAGAGGANAGGACATTGTCCTAACCCTAACCTGAGAGAGAGAGAGAGAGAGAGAGAGAGAGGAAGAGAGAAAGACACAGGTAGAAACAGAAAGGGAGAGAGAGAGAGAGAGACATATATATATAGCAGTTAACACACACATTTAAGTTATTTATGAGGCATTACCTTGGTTACATGTTACTATTAGTCCTTTAGCATGACGTTGCCATGCCGTTATCTGTTAGATATAAGAGAGTTCTTGTCTGTTAGTGTTTAGTTTTTAAGGGACTTGCAGCTCATGGACAGTGACTGTTTCCTGTTCTGTGCAGAGCTAGAGTAATGTAGCTGTGGTAATTACCTGCATCTTTGTAACTGACAGCTTTAATGTCTGTATTTACCTGTTAGAAGAGGAGTGAAGCTTCCAGGTCATTTATTTTTGTCGTGCAACTTTATGGATCACCCACGCACACTAGGAGGAAACAGCGCAGCACGACAATATATATATATATGTGTGTGTTAACTGTAATATGTTAACTTTAATATGTATATGTGTTAACTGCTTCAGTTAACTGTGTTAACTGGCATTAAACTGCCTCACTATATATATATATATACACATATATCCACACACACACACACACACACACACACACACACACACACACANACTATATATATATATATACACATATATCCACACACACACACACACACACACAAGGTGTCCCAAAAAATGTATACACACTCTGAATGATTATAAATACAATGTTTATATATGTAGGTTTTATAATCCAAGTTAAAGAAGACAAGTGTAGAATCTTTTGCTTAGTATTGCTTCTGCCCTTACTTCTAATCAGTTGCGCCTGTAAAAAAAAGAAAGTTTGAATGAGTTATAATCATTCAAAGTGTGTATACATTTTCTTGGGACACACTGTACATATATATATATATATATATACACACACACACACACACACATTTATCTGAGGAGAGGGAGCGGTCATTTCCTGGCTGTGACAGCGTGGATGCTGTGATGTAGATTTGTTCGGAGCCCGTTTAAAGTTTCTGGTCTGCTTGACTCATCAGTGTATTTCAGTCTGAAACAGGAAGTTGGGTGGAACATAATCTGCTGTGTGACTGGTCATGAGTGGGTTTCAGCAGAGACTTCTTGTAGTTGGTGAAGCAGTCGACTATATGATCTGCAACTGTATCATGATATATTCTAAATGAGTCTAAATGGATAAATTAAAACCCTAAAGTCATTTTTGACTTCAGACTTCAACATCGTTTATTGATTTTTTTTGGAGACTTTTTCTTGTTTTTTTCTAGAATGTTCCAGAATCAAATGGACAATTGAGTTTTTAAATCTTTTCTTTTTTTTTTTTTTTTTTTTTTTTTTTTTGTTTTTACCTTTGGCTATATTCTTTAAAATTGGATTGCTTTTTTTTAGAATGAAGAATTTTTGAGACAAATCGATGTGAGACTCCAGAGGGTGAAGCAGCCGTGACAAATGCGAGATGTCCTCAGGACCGCACAAAAANGAATTTTTGAGACAAATCGATGTGAGACTCCAGAGGGTGAAGCAGCCGTGACAAACGCGAGATGTCCTCAGGACCGCACAAAAACGCAAAAACGCCTGAGGGAAATGCTGAGTTCATTTGGTTTTGCGTAAATATGTGACAGTATGAAAATGATTGGAGCATTACAAGTGAGACGGCTATAATATTGCTGGGAGGTCAGTCTGAATGTCTGACATCACGGCAGGGCCAGTCGTAATACGATAATAACGTGTTTAAATGTAACACTAATAATGGCCTTTGCGTGAAAATGTTTTATTTAATTTTGATCAGCAGTTGAATCTGATAAAAATAACCATACTGCTGCTGATGCTGAGGATTGATTTGCCTTTTAAACATTCATTCCGACATCACAATGGAAGCAGAACCAAAAAAAAAACAAAACATAGCGGAATGTAATGTCTGACCAAAAAGAAACAGTAACATCTCACATATCATCACACATAACATAAAAACAGTTATGCTGAGAACGAGCTCAGCATAACTAGATTAAGGCTGAGGCTGAGTTTAAGCGGTAGTGGCAACGGTTGACCACAAAGAGTTAAACACCCAGTATATATTGCCTAGTTTCATGTCAAGTTTGTGTTCAGTCAAAGTGCATTATGTCCCTCACATCCACCTGGACCACATGCTGATTCTGATGAACTGCACATATACAGTAAATCACCGTATTATCGTGATCTTCCACCTGACTGGACGTTTTTTCACGTCTTTTTCTTCACTGTTGAATGAAGCTGACAAGTTAGCTGAATGTAATTAATGCATGAGAGAGCTGCTGCTTCGTTTCCTTAATGTGTTTTTCCTGACAGGAACTCTCGCTGCTTTCATTCAGATCTATTTTCTGCTTCCTTACACCTGATCTGTTCATTAACCTCGCTGACTTCATCACTCATTTGAAGTGGTTTCATAATCTGCAGCATCTGAAAGAAAGCCGCAATTCAAAGCTTCTAATTTGATTATACTTTTGGTGTTGCAAATAGCTTTTGCTGGCTTATTTTATCATAATAAAGGTAAAAGTCTAAGAATTGTAATTTCTTAGCCTAGCATAGAAACGTCTAAGTCAGAGATCATCTCGGTTATTTATGTTACAACATAATCTCCTTCCAACGCGACACACTGCTGCCAATGATGCTGAAGGGATTTTATCCCAGTTTCATAGAAAATCAAAAGTGACGATATCATCTGAAGCTAAACGGGTTTTCCAGCTAAAGATTTTTTCACGTTCAAAACCGCAAAACAACTCAGCCTGATGGAGAGGCCAGAGCTCGCCCAAAACACTAGGAATCATGGACTGAGACTTGTAATGGAAAATACTTTAATACTCAGGACATCATCACATTTCCTCTTAATATCTCACAGAGACCAGAGTGATGACAAAAAGAGACGCTCTGCCTTTTTAAAATGAATATCTTTGCCAGGTATTTGCACTTGGCCATGTGGTCTCACCTCGTCTGGTTCCAAACACACACGGAGCTGCTGGAGGCCAGTGCTGCACTCAGGAGGAGCTGCTGCAAACCAAACCGTTCTGACAGGAAAACACGGCCCCCAAACGCCACGGCAACATTAAAGGAACATTCTGAGCATTCTGCATGTTTGAAATAAAGCCACATACACATTATGTTACTGACAATCATTTTCAAAACATACTACTGGAGAGGTAAATTTTAGAATTGTTTTTCCTACCTTCCAGACTGCCATTGGTTTCAGTTCATTCNACTGGAGAGGTAAATTTTAGAATTGTTTTTCCTACCTTCCAGACTGCCATTGGTTTCAGTTCATTCAGCATGCTGTTAAAAATCACCTTGTAGAGACTTGAAACATGCTGAGATAAATAATCCATCACAGTGAATACAACCTCTGTTCAAGTTTTGTTAAAGTAACTTCATTTAATCCAGGTAGTATGTATTGAGCATAAACATGCAAAATCACCAATAGGGTCCTTTAAGCAACATTAAAGGACCATACCATCCATTTTGCATGTTTGAGCCTAATAGATTCAATTTTCATACATGTTATGTTACTGACAATCATTTCCCAAAGGATAAAACCGTATTTCAGCTTTCCTGATATTTTGCAAAATCTCTTAATCTTTCAAAATCAAATATTCAAGTGTTACACCCACCTTAAAAATCCATGTTTCGTCTAAGTTTTATTATATATTTTTATATATGTATTTTTTTATATATATATCTTGTATATACTTGAGTATAAGCTGATCTTGTGTATAAGCCAACCCCCTGATGTCATTCCATCAATTTATTTGTTTAGCAAATTCCCTGTTTTTCTGGGTATTGTCGAAGTATTCCTGTGATTTTCTGAAAATAATCCACGTACCGGTAAACATGATATTTATTTCAGCAGCTGATTACTGTAACTGACATTAGCTGACATGAACTTTTCTGGACTCCTCTTCCATGTCTGTATCGCCAAACAGTTCACTGTGTAATGTACCGGACCGGTATATGAAACAGCACTTTTATAAGGTTGTCTCTGATCAACCCATTCTTTTGTTTTTGACCAATCACAGCAGAGCTTACTGGTCGCAGCAAAATGTGCTGATAAGATGTTTAGTCAGGAAATATCTGATTTTAAGGTATGATTTAAACTGTTTTCATGGGTAGTGGTAATGGTAGTATTTCCACCCCTGGAAATTTCCTTCTCTGGGATCAAATCTGAATTTCTCCTGTATAAGCCGACCCCCGATTTACTTTGTGACATTTGGTAATAAAAATTGACTTATACTTGAGTATATATGGTAATCAGAGTTATAGTCACGTGTATTCATTTATTAATCTTGCTAAGGAAATCAAGAAAAGTACTTTTTTTTGAAATGTTACTTTCTAGTTTAGACTTGAATCTTTCCCATTTGTGTTGTAGAAAGCTTCTGTTTGGTTAAAACTGGTATTTCTCATATAGTGAGTTCTGTACTGAATTACTGGAGTGCTGTTACAACTTTTAAGAACATGATTTAACTGGACGAACACAGGGCAGAGGTCAGCTGATATCAGTGTGTTTGAACAGATCCTTCTTTTTAGTTCTTTATTTATTTCCCAGTTGAAAAGGAGCCAAAAGCAAATCCATGAATACACTTTGCATTCAGGGTTTTCTCGCTGTTTGAATGTGTTGGGTCAGTGTGGGAGGACACCATCAACTCAGCAAAAAATCTTATTATATATATTATATACATTATAAACACAGTCTGTGTTCTTCAACTGACTCTGACTAAAAGTTGTATGAGAATAAAATGCAGGAGTTTTTCACTGTGCCGTGCTCTAATGGTAATGGTGCTCTTGCAGTGTGTTTATTAGCTGCATTCGATGTGTTGTATTTCCTCACGAAGCGTTTCCACTCACTCACAGGGACACAATCCATCTTCAGCGACTTATGTAATAAGTGCTGATATTTATGATGGAGCAGCACGGACACGGCGGGAGCCATATGAACGCTGTAAAGGCGCATGTATGGAGTGTTTTTTTAATAGGGTGTTTATGGCGTTTCCCTCTAACAGGCTGCAGACAGACGTTAATGTCCAATTTTAAAGACACAACCAAAATGATCAAACGTTAAAGGACCATACCAGCAATCGTGCATGTTTGAGCCTAATATATTCAATTTTCATACATGTTACATTACTGACAATCATTTCCCAAAGCATACTACTGGAACAGTGAATTAAAAATGTTTTTCCTACCTTCCAGACCTCCATTGGTTTCAGTTCATTCTGCTATTAAAATCAACTTGTTGATACTTGAAACGTTCTTGGGATAGGTAATCCATCATCACCAACAAGACGTGTATTCAGGTTTTTTTTAAAGTTATGTAATTTTAGTGTTTAAGCTCAATAAAAAGCGTGGAGTGAATGTATGCCTCCACCGGGGAATATAGTCCCAAAAGAAGACCTGCGTTTATGGAAAAATTTAAAGGACCGTGACTTCATAAGGCTGTGTAACTATTAGCAGGAGAAACATGGATTTTTAAGGTGGGTGTATCACTTGAATATTTGATTTTGAAAGATTAAGAGATTTTGTAAAATATCAGGAAAACTGAAATACAGTTTTATCCTGTGGGAAATGCTTGTCAGTAATGTAACATGTCACATCATTTGTCGTTTTGATGTTTCCTATCATTGTTATGCCGATGACACACAACTATATCTGTTACTCATAATGACCCTGGGAAGCTAGCCACTCAAAAATTGCCTTAATGCAATAAAAGAATGGATGTTGCAAAATTATTTGCAACTTCATTGTGACAAAACAGATCCTTTTCATTGGCTCAGATATCAATAGTCACTCTTCTTTTAATCAAATTGGCCTTCTTTCCAAAAATGTCAAACCCTATGTAAGAAACCTGGGAACAGGGTTTGATTCTAACCTTATTGTGAAATCTCTGGTACAGTTGTGTTTTTTCCACTTAAGAAATTAAAATTAGACCTGTTCTTCAATGGAAAGACTTGGAAACCGTCATCCATGCTTTTATCATGTCACGCCTCAGAAAATCCTCTGTTGCCTGGCTTCAACTGGTCCAGAACTGCAGCGAGGCTCTTAACTACAGTAAAACAAAACCTTATTCTCATATTTCATCACTTTTAGCCTCCCTCCACTGGCTCCCTGTCTCTTTTAGGATTGATTTTAAAATTTTACTCCTGACTTATAAGGCCTTCATGGTCATGGCCCTGTAAATCTAAAAGAGCTGCTGTGCCCTTTGACCTCTGTGAGGAGTTTCAGGTCTGCTAATCAGGGTTACCTGGCTGTCCTGNGCTGTGCCCTTTGACCTCTGTGAGGAGTTTCAGGTCTGCTAATCAGGGTTACCTGGCTGTCCTGAGGTCAAAGCTGATAACTAGAGCTGATGGTGTGTTGATGGTTGCTGCCTCTCGTCTGTGGAGCAGCCTCCCACAGAGCCTCAGAGAAACCCACTCTGTCCACAGCTTTAAAAAGCAGCTGAAAACCCACTGATTTTACCAGGCTCTCCTCTCATTTGTCTTTTTAGTGCCTACGATTACGCATTTGTTAAGCATTTTGTTGCTTGTGTTTGTGAGAAATACGATATAAACAAAGTTTGTTGCTGTCGTAACATGTATGAAAATTGAATATACTGTATTAGGCTCAAACATGCAAAATGGCTAGTATGGTCCTTTAAAGTGAAGGGAATCATTGAATGAAATTCATAAAAAAAAAAAAATCATGGTAACTATGTGGTATGATGGTATTTAAGCACCATGATAACTGAAGCTCATTCAGAACACTTCGCTACCAACACGCTCAGGTAAAAAGCCATGAAGATCAGCGTGTTAATGAGCTGCTTCATATTCACGAGCCACGATTTATCCTGATTCAGCTGCTGTGAAAGAGAAAATGACAATTTAAATCAGCAAAGGAAACATACATTCTCTGATTTAGAGCTCCACATTTTTAGAAGAGACGTACAGAAAGCTGCAACAGCATCCAGACACTAATGGGAGCCCTGGTGCACAGGGGTGGGTGCTGTGTGCGTGTGTGTGTGTGAGAGAGAGAGNGAGCGAGAGAGAGAGAGAGAGAGAGATTTGAAGTTGACTCGAAGAAGAGGTGCAGTGCTACTCAAATGGGATGGGATCAGATCAAATCTTGCTATTTCAATAAAACAGCTAAATAAATGTACCATATATATCAAATGTATTGATCACTAACACATTTAGGCTGAATAAATACTGTAAGTCAGACTTTATACCACTAAAATTTACTGTCACACTGAATCAGGTCTTAATTTTAGTGTGTTAGTGTGTAAATAAGGAAATGTCTCATTCAAGGCAAATGCTGAAAGATGCTGTAACAGGCGTTTATGAATGAGGGAACATGGCTGTGACGATATTTTCTCTTATCGACACGTTAAATCTGATGCTGTGTTTTATCATCTAACATTTATAATAAAATATTTTGTCAGTACCTGAAAGGAAGTAGCTCTCATGCTGTTTGTTTTCTGGACGCATAATCGAATAAATGTCACTTGAAACTCTTTTCCTTCTGAGAAAAATGACTAGAAAAAAAAATGCAATTCATCAGGAAATAACTCCAATAATAACATAAAAACATTACAATGTTCTGAGCTCATTAGAGCAAATCTTTTCTGGTGTTATTCCAGAGCGTTTCTCATTTCCTGAGAGCTGTAAAGTGTTTTGTGTGGGCCGCTCTTTCTGACATCATGGAAATCTCATTTCAACTTTAATTCTTCAAATAGTGTTATTTACCAAGATTTAATTCATGTTTGCCTCGTGTCTGCTCTGATTAGAAAGCAGAAATGTTTTGCATTCTAGGTGAATTTCATGGCAGTTGGACACAGTGATGAGCTAAACGACAGCCATGAAATGTTTTACTTCGTCGTAATGTGATATCCTCACGCTGAGTCAGCAGTTATTACATCTGTACAGCGACTCACAATAAATCAGTGAAATGTTCATTTTGACACAGTGTCAGAGAGTTGATTCAACTCTTTTTACGGCTGTTTTTAATGGTGTCCTCCTGGTGTTTTTCACTGCATTAAATTAAAGGACCATACCATCCATTTTGCATGTTTGAGCCTTATATATTCAGTTTCATACATGCTACATTACTGACAATCATTTCCCAAAGGATAAAATCATATTTTAGCTTTTCTTTTTCTGATATTTTGCAAAATCTCTTAATATTTCAAAATCAAATATTCAAGCGATACACCTACCTTAAAAATCCATGTTTCTCCTGCTAATTTTTTACACAGCCTTATGAACTCACGGTCCTTTAAATTTTTCATGAACACAGGTCTTCTTTTGGGACTATATTCCCTGGTGGAGGCATACATTCACTCCACGCTTTTTATTGCGCTTAAACACTAAAATTATGTAACTTCTAAAAAAACCTGAATACACGTCTTGTTGGTGATGATGGATTACCTATCCCAAGAACGTTTCAAGTATCAACAAGTTGATTTTAATAGCAGAATGAACTGAAACCAATGGAGGTCTGGAAGGTAGGAAAAACATTTTTAATTCACCGTTCCAGTAGTATGCTTTGGGAAATGATTGTCAGTAACGTTACATGTATGAAAATTGAATATATTAGGCTCAAACATGCAAAATGGTGGTATGGTCCTTTAAGAGCCATTTGTAATGTTTGACAAAATATCACAAATACAAGCTAAGAAGCTAAAAAACTGGTGGGTTTGTGCAGTAGGTGGTGACCCCCAAAAAGTAATCTCCCAAAAAGTAAGTCTTGCGACCCGCGGACTCTGCGAACAGTGAACTCATCATGAACGCAGTGCACGTGTTTAACATGCCCACACACATAAACACACTTATTAAAACAACCACAATAAAACTGAGAAACTGCTTCAAACACGCAGAAACATTGTAACTCTGGAATGTAAAAATGATTTAATCAACTGCTAAAACAATTACTCACCCTTTCACACAGAGGAGATAACACAGGCTTATATTCATGTTTTAGATAACTTTACTAGTGCAGTGTCCATTCAAAACATGCCTGTTCAGAACGGGCTGGACTTCATGGTGTGTGCCGCAGCCTGCCATAATTTAGCTCTGCACGTCCTCATGAGTTAGCTTTGTTTGCTGTACAGGGTCGGGGTNGCCTGCCATAATTTAGCTCTGCACGTCCTCATGAGTTAGCTTTGTTTGCTGTACAGGGTCGGGGTTGAGACTGTGCTGCTGGACCGGAATGTATCCTGGTGTGTGGACTACTTTTTACAGCACAGCTCAATTTGAGAACCGCTCATCCAAACAACTTCACGTGACACTGCATGTCCTTGGGTCCTGAACAATAAACCTGCNAGAACCGCTCATCCAAACAACTTCACGTGACACTGCATGTCCTTGGGTCCTGAACAATAAACCTGCTGAATATCAGCTTCATACAGTGCGGGTTCTAGAGACGCTGGTGCCACAGATTTCTGTCTTTATAGGTAGATATTATTAAATGACGTTATGACTTTAATACACACATTTTCATTAAACCTGATAACTTTGTGTAGTGTGATGTATGTGTCTGTCTGCTGCAACACAACAGCTGCAGGTGATCCGTGTTGTTTTTAACATAGCAGGTGAAGCCAAACTGCAAAAAATCTAGCTGGAATTTGTGAGTAGATGGTTCTGTCTTACCGCTATCGCTTCCTCACATTTCTGGTTTGAAGCTGAGGTTGCAGAAGTCGTTTAAGGAGTCGCAGCACCTGTACGTGGCTCTTCTTGCTGTCGAAAGTTTGTTGAACACTCCATGTTTCTAGCATCAAAAGTTTAGCTAGCTTAGCTTAGCTCGCTTATATTAATGCATACCGTATGTTGAAATTCACACTTGCGGCCGTGTTGCGATTTCCCACCTCTCTAGCTGACGGTTTTTCCTCGACCACCAGAGAGCAGCAGAGAGAGCTATTACTCTCAGGAAACACATGGACTGATTTTTAAAATTTTTTTTAACCATGTACATAAAAGCTTCTGGTGACCCCACACAAATTCTTGGTGACCCCATGTGGAGTCCTGACCCATAGTTTGAGAATCATGGGCTTAGTGTACTATAATATAACAACCCTTTAGAACACTGAACACTGTTATCATGTTATAATAAATCATCATCATCATCATCATCATCATCATCATCATCATCATCGTTATCCCTTGAAGTCAAGCACTATTCTTCTCCTGGTGGTTATTTTGGATATGTGTGGGCCTTCAGATGGCTGAAGAATTCATCATCCACATGTTGCAGTGTGTTCACGTGTTGCTCATTGATGTGCTGACAAACATGGCTGGTCTCTCCCTTCTTTACCGAAGTGTCCCAGATCTGATTTTTTAGTCTACACATGACTCATCTGATTTTATTTTGTCTATATGTGACTCATCTGATTTTATTTTGTCTATATGTGACTCATCTGATTTTATTTTGTCTATATGTGACTCATCTGACTTTTTAGTCTACATGTGACTCAGATCTGATTTTATTTTGTCTATATGTGACTCATCTGATTTTACTTTAGTCTACGTGACTCATCTGATTTTATTTTGTCTGTATGTGACTCATCTGACTTTTTTGTCTACATGTGACTCAGATCTGATTTTTTTGTCTATATGTGAACTCAGATCTGATTTTTTTGTCTATATGTGACTCAGATCTGATTTTTATTTTTTGTCTGACTCAGATTATTTTTCTTCTCAGCAGTGTGAACAAACCAAATCTGATTTTTTTTTTTCATAGCAGATTTGGCATACTTGCATATGTGGTTCTAGATGTGGTCCATATCTGATCTCTGGCTATGTGGTCACTGTGTGAACGCTCAGATCAGAAATCATGTGGTTTTTAAAATTTTTGTCATCATTGATTGTTGGCACCTCGCAGCCAGTAAAAATAAATATGGAAAGAGCTACAGCAAGTACGATGGGTCAGTGGAGAGACAAGGGTTTTTGTTGGTTAGATATTTGTTAGACATTTGTTAGATATATATGGAGCTGATAAAATCTACAGTATATGGTTTCATGATTCCATGTTTGTTCTTATAATGCTGTTTAAATTGCTTGTCATGCAATAAATGGACTTATGTCCAATAATGGATTTATAATGTTTAATAAGGGCTTTTAATGCCTTGTAATGGGATTTGATAGTTCGTAATTAGCTTTCAGTAGCTTATAAGAACTACTTTATGTTAGCATATGTGGTCCTAGTTATAAGAAGATACTGAGACTTGCTGGTTGTGGTGTTGGTAGACAAGTGAGGAAATAGGTGCTTTTAAAGGACCATACTGGCGATTGTGCAGGTTTGAGCCCAACATATATGATGGGCTCAAATCATCGTACATTACGTTACTGACAATCAATTTTCAAAACCTCAAACCGTATTTTAGCATTGCTGTTATTTTTCCAAATCCCCTAATCTTTCAAAATCAAAGTTCAGGTGATACAAATGCCTTAAAATTCAGTGTTTCACCTTCTGACACTTATGCATGATTATGAGAAGGCACAGTTATTTTAATTTCTCTGTAAAAGCCGTCTTCTCCTGGGATTTATGTTTCCTGGTGGAGACATACATCGTCTTCTGTGCAGCTCTGTGTTGGATCATTTAAATAAAGTTACTTTGACAAAATATCTAACAGATGAGTTGTTCGCTATGATGGATTACTGACCTCAAACACGTTTCAAGAAGCTACAAGTTAATTTTTATAATGTGCTGGAATGAACTGAAGCCAATGACAGTCTGGAAGGTAGGAAAAACAATCTTAAATGTACTGCCCCAGTAGTGTGTTTTGGGAAATGGATATCAGTAACGTGTATGTTGATTGTATATATTGGGCTCAAACATACAAACGATTGCTGATATGATCCTTTATCTAGACAAAACCTGTTTAAATCACCAAACTAGTTGCCATTAACTATTGCTGAAGTGCCCATGAGCAACAAAAGCACTTTGTTCACATGATGGGAGTCTGAATGTGAGAGTCTGTGGATTCTAGTTATCATGTGGAATAAAAGGGATTCTTCCTCATCCCTCACATCCACACTATGTTCAGCACCACCTGAGGCCTCCAGGGCTGCTGCATATTCATGAGGGGATCTGTCTGCCTGTCTGTCTGCCTGTCTCTGTCTGCCTGTCTGTCTGTCTGTCTGCGGCTCTGGAGGCTGAAACAGCAGGCATTATCAGTGCTAAATGGATCTGAAAGCATTTTGGCCAACAAAGGCTCATCGCTGCCTGATTTATGGGCTGTGATGCAACTGAGAGTTAGCCATGTTTCCGGCAGGAGTCTAAGCATTTTCATGGCCGCAGTTCAAGTTTATTTCAGCAATAAATTCTAAAAGATATGGAACAAAAAAGACCAAGTGGATTTATGACACATTGGATGTTGTTTGTGAGCTGCCAGGAGGAAGCTGTATTTTAATACCCCGTGGACAAGGATGAACGGTCATTCTGATCTCTTATCGCTCCTTTTTGTCCAGCGGAGCATCAAAATATTCTTCAGCTACGATGCTCCAATACTAAAATGTTTTTTTTTTTTTTNTTTTTTTTTTTTGTTGTTTTTTTTTAAAGAATGTATGTTTTTCTTACTGATAAACTGATGTTAAGGCTCACATGTTTCGATGCAAAACACCTGATGATGCCTGAGTTTATCTCTCTCTCACACAGTATTTATCCATCCATCCATTCATTGATATGTTGTTTTACTCGTAGTTTATCTATCTGCCTCTAGTGGTCATTTGGTTGAACTGCTGCGTGTACACACAACAGGCTGAAACTGCATCATTCAGTCGCTGCTTTCTGCAATACTCCAGGAGTGGATGGAGTATTAAATTTAAAGCAGTAATAATACCGCATTACAGGTAAAAGCTGCATTCACAGTCTTCCCTAACTAACAGTAAATAAGTATTAGCAGTAAAAAGTACTAAAACAGTAAGTCCTCACAATGAAAAACTGTTCCCAGTCATATTTATTTATTATTTATTTGGCAGGACAATACATTCATCATTGCCACAAAAACATGTGGTACATGTGATGTAAGTCATCTAGCTGAAGCTAATTTACACTCCTTATCCCTCATCAGGCTTTTAACACAATGCAAAGCATTTCATACAGCTACAAATGTATAAAAAGATCAGATTTACAATATTAAAATGTTAGGATGTGTCCAAGTGTGAATATATGAGTCTATATTGACTCACATCGCTGGTGTTGCTTGAGCCAGAGTTTGATCTTTGCATTAAACACGATATGTTATTAGGTTCTGTTTAGGATTGTATCGTCTGATGGTATATACCTGTAGAGTTCCATATTATGTGTTTCTTTGACTGTAAAAGATGAAGGTTAAAAGCTTTCTGTACACTGGGACTCTACAGTTCTGCTTTGTTGTTCCTGTTGTGGTGCTTCTGCTGGAGCCAGACTATTTTTAAAAAAAGTTTTAAGGCTGATAATTTCAGAAAATTGTCAAAATTCAGTAGATTATACAGTATTATTCTATAATTTTGCAATGATGCCATTTTATTGGTTTCTGATCCAGAATTGTCAGGCTTGTTGTATAGTGATGATTTAGGTTTAATTACTAATTGAGAGGCCTAGACCCAGGAAGTAATAGAATATGATAGGTAGGGGAAAAAAATCAATTCCATGTATATATAAAGGATCTGCCTGAAAAGATAAACACAATTTTATGAGCATAAAACTCTTCAGACTGGTGTTGAGAGTCTTGGATAATTTCTTTATGTGTGCATCAAACTTGAGTTCAGGATCCAGTGACGCCTTCATATTTAAACCCATTTACTACCTTTATATGTCTTTAGTCAATAATGATTTGGAATTTGTGACATATATTTCTTACTGATTTATTTTTTTATTTGTGGTTGAATGTTAGGTGATTATTTTTTAACCATTCTGAAACAGCAAAGATTCATTTCCGTAACATCTCTGAAGCCTGATGAGGATTTTTTTTTTTTTTTTTNGTTTTTTTTTTTTTTTTTGCTGATTCATAAAACACTGTGTCGTCTGCATACATACATACATACAGTACATACATTCATCATTTTCATAGCGAAGAAAATGAAAATCTAAAAAAAGAGAATGAAATAGTGGAGAAACTTTGAATGGTTCTCAAACTGTGTAGTAAATCTGTCAACAGCTGATATTTAGGTTGCTATTGAATCAAACTTACTATTTAAGGCCAAAAAAAAGGAAAAGTACGGAGTAATTTCCCCTGAGAATGGCTTTCTTATAGAAAAGCCAATGAAACTTCATTTCCAGCATCATTAGACACCAAAATTCTCAGCTGAAACACAAAAGTCTTTAATCTTGATTATTTAAAGGTGATTATATTATACAGATTACAGATACGATGTTCCTATTTTCATTTAGGGTCAAAGAAACCTTTGAAACCTTTATAATTCTTCATTGTGCCAAAAACACAACTAGTTGCTGTGTTTTTAAATTGTTGTCTACAGGATAAGTTCACAAAAACATATTCGTAATAAATTAGGATGAAAGTTTGTCAGGTTTCCCAAACCGCTGATTTTCATGATTGTGTTCAGAGAAAAACCTGTGACATTAAGACAACACGGGCCATTTTGCATGTTTGAGCCCAATATATACAACTACATACACGTTATATTACTGACAACCATTTTCCAAACTATGCTACTGGAGCTGTAAATATTAGAATTGGTTTTCCTACCTTCCAGACTGCCATTGGTTTCAGCTCATTCCAGTATGCTATAAAAATCAACTTGTAGAGATTTGAAACATACTGAGATAAATAATCCATCACACCAAACGTTGTTCTTATTTTTGCCAACGTTACTTAATTTAACCGGTCCAACATGGAGCTGTAGAGACGAAAATGTGTCCACCAGTCCCACAAGAAGACGGCTTTAAAGAGAAATTAAAAGTGGCTTTCCTGTCTACATTTGGACAAGCGGAACATTGAATTTGAAGATGTTTGTATCACCTGAACGTTTGATTTTGAAAGATTAGGGGATTTGGCAAACTAACAAAAAAACTAAAATACAGTTTTAGGTTTTGGAAATTGGTTGTCAGTCATTTAACGTGGGTGCATGTATTGGACTTAAAGGACCATACCATCCATTTTGCATGTTTGAGCCTAATATATCCAATTTTCATACGTTACATTACTGACAATCATTTCCCAAAGGATAAAACCGTATTTCAGCTTTCCTGATATTTTGCAAAATCTCTTAATCTTCCATCCATCCATTTTCTTTACCCATTTGGCATGTTGAGGGTCACAGGGGAGCTGGAGCCTATCCCAGCAGTCATAGGGCGAGAGGCGGGGTTCACCCTGGACAGATCACCAGTCTATCACAGGGCTGACACAGAGACAGACAAACTCATTCACGCTCTCATTCACACCTACAGACAATTTAGAGTTCCCAGTTCACCTGACATGCATGTCTTTGGAGGTAGGAGGAAGCCGAGGAGCACCCAGAGGGAACCCACATGGACACGGGGAGAACATGCAAACTCCACACAGAAAGGCCCTCCCCTGGCCGGGAATCGAACCCAGGACCTTCTGCTGTGAGGCAACAGCGCAAACCACTGCGCCACCATGCTGCCCGTATCTCGTAATCTTTCAAAATCAAATATTGAAGTGATACACCCACCTTAAAAATCCATGTTTCTCCTGCTAATAGTTACACAGCCTTATGAAGTCACGGTCCTTTAAATTTTTCCATAAACACAGGTCTTCTTTTGGGACTATATTCCC
>VXCM01005313.1:0-48617 GCA_014773175.1 Lucifuga dentata
AAAAAAAAAAAACACAACTGGACGGTACATCCTGAGAACAAAAATCAAAAGTCAACAATTATAATACAGCAAAAACTAAATCATACAACTTGGGATATAAATTCACACACACAGTAAAATGCAAAACTATTTGGCCCTAAAATAAAACAATAACAAAAAACAAAAAAACAAAACAAAAAACAAAAACACCAAACAGCACCAATATTACAGAAGTTCATATTAATATTAATACTCAGCATGAAAATAGAAACTAGGGTTGAAGTTTCAGGAAATTCAACACAATAACAAGCATGTGAATTTCCTGAAGAACAGTTTGACAAATAAGAAGTGGCCTGATAAATTAATATCAAATTAATTAATAGCAAGTTTTATTAGAAACAATGCACATTTTTCTATTCAGCTATAATAAGAACCAAAATCAGTCTTATTGCTGTTACGCACAAACAGGCAGATTCAGGTTGGTGCAACGCTACATCCAGACACACAGCACAACAACAAATACAGCTATAACAACACCTAGATACTTCTAAAACAACAATTATAAACCATTACATGCAACTGTACAGTATGAATCTAGAATGACTTTGCAATTTTTCCCAATAAGTCAATCAGAAATATCGTTAAACTGCTAAGAGGTGTTTTACTTAGTTTTCTTCACTTAGCAGTAATTGTGTTATTGTGACTGCAGCATATTAGCTGCTATGTTAACAGTGATGTATACAGTAATTACTTTATACTATGAAACAGCATTCTGTGTATATAAAGATATGAAAAGATGTTCTACTCGTGTCAGCTCCTGTATTTAATGATGGAGTTATAGGTTAACTATAGGTTTGGGTTCAGCTTCTATCAGCCAATTTATATCAAATTCCACTTTCGTGGGATTATTATTTCATAAACTTCACAGGTTTATGCCTCCTACCGGCTAAAAATGTGTTGATGTGACAGGTATGGAGGTCATTCCCTGCCATATGTCAAGAGCATCATTACTAAAATTCCAAAAAAGTCTAAACAAATTTTTTTATTCAGCATCATTTTAATCAGTCGACCATATATTCAAAATCTAAGCAGCTACTTTCTCACATGAAAAAACCTCAAAACTTAATTAGGTGACAGTTTAATAGTTTTAGTACGAGAGTTTTAACTTACAGTTGAGCTTGTCTGCCTTTTCTGGTTGGGAAATAAGATTTCATAATAACGATTTGACTTTTAATGATTTTATGGAATTATTTCACAATTTATTGGTGCTTTTCCACAAGTTATTTCTTTTACCACATCATTTTCATTTATTTTATTTTGGTGCATCTGGCACTCCACACTCCAGCTCCCAAATCAACGTTGTTTCACTGGCTGAGGCCGATCCCTCAATTTGTTCTGATCTTTGACATTTGTCCCCAAAACAAAATCCACATGTGAGCAGAGAAAATGCACATGTGCACGCAGAAAGTTACACCAAGCACAGCCCAAACTTTACAGTGCGCACACACACACACACACACACACACATACACACACACAGAAATTTTGCGCACTGCTCCTTTAATAACTAAACTATGTGCATGAACTACAGCAGCAGCTCCCTGGATTCCACCAGGTGGTTAACTGTGCTGCACGGAAAGCTAACATTCTGGACAAATGTTATGTAAATGTCACCAATGCCTGTCAATCCAGAAACGAGCCCCCTATATCTAACTCTGACCATAATGTTATACATCTGATACCAACCTACATAACTAAGCTGAAGAGTGCCAAACCTGAGAATAAGGTGGTCAGAGCCTGGACTCAGGACAGGAAGGAGGCACTTAGAGCTTGTTTTGATTGTACTGACTGGAAGTGTTCAGAGGGAACCTTAGAAGCTATGTGTTACAGTGACAACGGATTATATTAACTTTTGTGTACAGTCTACAGTTCCGTCAAAAACTATGAAGGTGTATCCAAATAACAAGACCTACATTACTAAGGATATTAAACAATGATTCAAAGGAAAGTTGCTTTCAAAAATGAGGACCGCTGAACTGCAGAGACGGACCAGACAAGTGAGGGGTAAACTCAGTAAGGCGACTCACAGGAAACACCTGGAGGATGCTTTTAAGGATGGAAACCCCAAGAGACTGTGGGAAACCATGAAAAATATGACTGGGCTGACACAAAGGCATCACAAGCCACTTTTGGCTGGGGATGAATTGGCCTCTGCAAGTGAACTAAATGGATTTTTTACAAGGTTTGACACCACTGACGGTTCTGGAAACTCTGAGAGGGTGCTGGACTCCATCATAGTGAAGACTGAGGCCAGAGTGGAGATCTCAGTGGGACAGGTGGCCAGTGCCTTCCGTCATCTTAATGCATGTAACATCAGTGCTTTTGTCCTGAAGTCGTACTGTGAAGAGCTAGCCCCGGTATGGCTACCAATTTTCCAACTATCATCAGTTGGTTCCAGAAACATGGAAGACATCACACGTCATTCCAGTTCCAAAAAATCATGCCCTAAGGAATGGAATGACTTTGGGCCTGTGGCATTAACCTCTGTTTTAATCAAAGCACTGGAAAGAATTGTCACCAGTTTCTGAATCCATACAGGATAAACTGGACCCGTACCAGTTTGCATATAAGCTAGCACATGGCACAGAGGACACAATAGCCACTTTACTCATCTTGTTGCTAAGCACCTGGACCCACCCAAAGCACATGCCAGGGTACTGTTCATGGATTTTTATCAGCATTCAGTACAATACAGCCTGATGTCTTGTTATCCAAAATGCAATAACTGGAATTTCACCTTTTCTCATCCACTGGTACGGCTCTTTTCTTTCTAACAGACAGCAGTTGGTTAGGGTCAACAACACCTTTCTCCCCCTCTGGTTACAGGTAATTGGGGGTACCTCAAGGCTGTGTCAGCTCCCCTCTGCTTTTTACGCCTTACACCAATGATTGTGTCAGCAGTGTGCATAATCACCAGAGGTGGGCATTCCATTAGTAAAAGTTACTTTTTTGAGAAACGGAATAACGGACCCGTTAGTTGTTTTTTTTTACTGTAACAGAATTTACTTTTTTGGTCTGCTACTCCGCTACTTTCTGCTCCTACTCTGCTATTTTTTGCTCCGCTCGGCTTCATTTGCATCGGTGCTAGTGGCACTGAAGATGCTGAACAGCAAGACGGTGATGTCCCGCCACACACTCGGCCGGAGGATCATCACACCACAAGGAGCTGGACCACCAGCATCAGGTACCAATCCCTACCAGATTATTATGCTTTATTTTTCCTAAGTATTGTTTTTGAGCTTTTTTTTCTGAACGTAAATAAGTACAAGTGTGCAGTGCTTAATAAGCACTATGTTCAATTCACCACCGTGGACCTGATGCGCGTCTTTGCACATCAGGTCAAACACAGCGATCCCTTCCTGTGCCTCCATGGAGCGTCTCTTCTCCATGGGAAAGGACGTCCTCAGGGCAGAGAGCCACCCTCTCCATGCAAGCTAGGAGCATCTCATTGTCCTCATTAAATAATGTTAGAAAGTTTATATTTAGTGGACTTGCTTTTTTAACATTTCTTTATGCTCAAATTAACGACTGTGACTTGCAATCGCGCAAGTCACACGTAATTCAATGGATACATTTAATATAAATGTATTAAATGCTTTAATATAAATACAGGCATATAATTAATATAATAATATGCCTGTAATTAATTACTATTTATGTAATTACAGGACAACTGCCAGCATGTTGAGGACATGGAGGACGTAAAGGATCCTTGTCTCCGATAAGCTCCGTTTTTAACCTTTTTAAGTGCTTTTTTTAAAATTATTTTTCTTCCCTTTGTATAATAAAAAAATATCTGTTTTTTGATTTCATTTAATAAAAGTAGCGGAATAACGGAGTAACGATAACTTCTGTTATTTTTGTGACAGAGAAACGGTCTAACGGATAACGAAGTTACTTTTTTTGACTAATGGAGTAACTGGTCACAAAGTTACTTTTTTTTAGTAACGGTGCCCACCTCTGCTCATCACCACATAATTAAATTCTCTGGTGACACAGCACTGGCTGCACTGATGAAGGCAGGGAGGAGCCGNATCACCACATAATTAAATTCTCTGGTGACACAGCACTGGCTGCACTGATGAAGGCAGGGAGGAGCCGACCCGGTACCTGGACAGTATCAACAGACTGGTCCGGTGGTGTTATCACAATGGCCTCATCAAACAGAGGAGGCCATCTTTGGAGACACCCAGCATGTCTAGACTGTCCCACTCAGCATCCACAACCAGGACATTAAACAGTCCTCATCATTTAAATACCTGGAGGTGCACATAGACAGAACTGTCCTGGAGCCATCATGTGGGCTTCATCTGTACTAAAGTACAGCAGAGAATCTACTTTCTGAGCAGGGTGAGGTCTTTCAGGACTAGCAAGGAGATTCTTAGTTTGTTTTTTTGTGCAGCCACACAGAGTACCTTGCTGTGTGGTTTGGATCTCTCTCAGTCCAGCTGAAGGCTCGGATCTCCTGGCTGTTGGGAATCTGCTTCAGTCTGGTGGGAATTCTTTGGAGCGAGCCTTCAGGACTGTTGACCAGCTGCTCCACTAAACTCACCCTGAAAATCAGCTCAGACCTGCTCATGTCCTGGATAAGGAATATTAACTGCTGTCCTCAGGGAGGCAAAGACAGATTCAACAACTCTTTTGTCCCCCATTCAGTAGTAATAATAATAATAATAATAATAATGAATAGGCAGGGATCTGTCTCCCCTTCCCATCCCCATCTCCCCCCCTGACTCTGTTACTACGATCATAATGCACCTTCAGATTTGAACTGAAAATAAGATGTTCTCTTCCTCTGTCTTTCCTCTCTCNCGATCATAATGCACCTTCAGATTTGAACTGAAAATAAGATGTTCTCTTCCTCTGTCTTTCCTCTCTCTCTTTTTATTTATTTATTGCTGAATGTATTGTTTTTATTGCATTGATTGCTGGGTATGTAATGCAAACGAATTAAAGTGCTATCTATCTATCTCACACACACACACACACACACACACACACACACTTACTTCATGCTCAACCCTGTTTGCCAGCTTATGACAGCCACCTGATGTTTGAGGCGTTCTGAGCGTCATGGTTAGATTTGTAAGAGAGCAACATAACTTTGAGTGCGTACAGGAAAATTCAAGTGAGAGTACACTTTTGTGTGTGAACGTTAAATATTTTCAGAATATTCATAAGATCCTGCTCTCACATTTAATAGTGACACTCTTGACATGTGGCAGTTAATGACCTCCATAGACAAGATTTTTTAAAAAGGGCACATGGTTTCCAACAGGATGCTGCAGACTGACTGAAGCGTAGCTGAGTTTTAAAGTAAAGAGCAGCTTAAAGCCTCAGCTTAACAAAACCAGGAAAGAACAGTGTCATCAATTAAGAACTTTAACTTGTCGCTTTTCTCTGACTGGCTGAAATATCACAAAGCTGATTGCATCACATATGGGCAGAACTCCAGGAACAAGAACAAGGAACAATCCAGGAAGAGCTTTGGAACGGACCCTTATTATGCTGAGAGACCCTTTGATTTCTTTCATCATTTCACCTTTCATCTACACTCAGAATGTTAAAGGGAATTCAAGGAGAAGAACAAAAACAGATAAAACAGGAAGGCAGGCAAGGAGGCTTCCTGGAGGAAACATGAGTCAGGAAACTCAAGATGATCCTACATGGAAGTCTTACCACACACACACACACACACACACAGAGCTGGAAATGATGATAGTATGGTGCTACAAACCTGTCCAGATGAGGCCAGTAAGTTGATGGTGGTAAGAAGCATCCAGCCGCGACTGGCCTCCTCACTCTGGTTCACCTCCAGGAACTGGACTATGGCTCGACTGGCTGCCTCTGAAAGAATGAAACACGTGTACGCACACACGCACACGCACAAGCAAACACAGGTGAAGATTACTAGACAGAAAGTGACAGAACATGGTCGTATGCCAATGCTAGAAAACTATCCACTTCATCATGTGTGGTGTAATTCTAAGTTTTAAATATTTCAGATGATTCTACTGTTGCAAGAAAAAGTTAGTAACTCTTTGGAATGATCTTGACCTCTGATGACTCATGAAAAGTAGTCTGATCAAATACAATTACTGACAAACGCGTGCCAAAGCTTATAAGACACTTTTCCTGTTTAATTCCTCACAGTAATAATGCTGTTACCCATGGATTTTTGGAAGTGCAATTAAAGGACCATATCGGCCATTTTGCATGTTTGAGTCTAATAATTAAATGTTCATACACATTACATTACTGACAATCATTTCCCAAAGAATACTACTGGAACGGTGATTTAAAAATGTTTTTCCTGCCTTCCAGACCTCCACTGGTTTCAGTTCATTCTGCTATTAAAATCAACTTGTTGATACTTGAAACGTTCTTGGGATAGGTAATCCATCATCACCAACAAGACGTGTATTCAGGTTTTTTTTAGAAGTTATGTAATTTTAGCGTTTAAGCTCAATAAAAAGCGTGGAGTGAATGTATGCCTCCACCGGGGAATATAGTCCCAAAAGAAGACCTGTGTTTATGGAATAATTTAAAGGACCATGACTTCATAAAGCTGCGTAACCATTAGCAGGAGAAACATGGATTTTTAAGGTGGGTGTATCACTTGAATATTTGATTTTGAAAGATTAAGAGATTTTGCAAAATATCAGGAAAGCTGAAATACGGTTTTATCCTTTGGGAAATGATTGTCAGTAACGTAACATGTATGAAAAATGAATATATTAGGCTCAAACATGCAAAATGGATGATATGGTCCTTTAAAGCAAATAATACTAAGTTATCTAAACAGATGCTGTGTATGTGTCTGCCTGGAGGTGAGCTGACTGCTCTACTCACGGATAGCTGGAGTCGGTTATATTTGGAGATGTGTTTAGGGGAAAAACGTGAAGGAAGGCTGGCTGGTATGGACACTTAGGTAATCACTCGAACATTTTTTGCCCTGCTGATCATTGATGTAATGCACACTAGAGGTATTTACCTTGTCTGCATTAATTACTCATAAAATGTGGTGTGATCTTCATACAAGCAAAATAATATACAAACACAATCTGCTTCAAATGATGGTTCAGAAAAAGCAACACTGAAAACAACAATTCACCATTGGCAGTCGTGTTTCAGAGGAAGTGAACTGAGCCAAACACTTTTCCTGAGGCTGACAGAGTTGAGACTGGAGGTGGAGGTTTCAGAGGTGTCCTGCTCTATAACAACAAAAACACAGTCTGCTTCTTCTGAAGAGAAATCTAGTCATGTAAACCATGACCCAATCAAACTCATTTTCAGAGGATCTTAGAAGAGGAATGAAAGTGACGCATGAAACAGGAAACCCAAATAAATAAATAAACAGGAAACCCTAACAAACAAATAAACAGGAAACCCTAACAAACAAATAAACAGGAAACCCTAACAAACAAATAAACAGGAAACCCAAATAAACATATAAACAGGAAACCCAAATAAAAAGGAAACCCTAATAAACAAATAAACAGGAAACCCAAATAAACAAATAAATAGGAAACCCAAATAAATAGGAAACCCAAATAAACAAACAGGAAACTCAAATAAACAAACAGGAAACTCAAATAAACAGGATACCCAAATAAACAGGATACCCAAATAAACAGGATATCCAAATAAACAGTAAACCCAAATAAACAATAAACAGGAAACCCAAATAAACAATAAACAGGAAATGCAAATAAACAGGAAACAGGAAACCCAAATAAACAGGAAACCCAAATATACAAATAAACAGGAAACCCAAATAAACAAATAAACAGGAAACCCTAATAAACAGGAAACCCAAATAAACAAATAAACAGGAAACCCAAATAAACAGGAAACCCAAATAAACAAACAGGAAACTCAAATAAACAGGAAACCCAAATAAACAAATAAACAGGAAACCCAAATAAACAGGATACCCAAATAAACAGTAAACCCAAATAAACAATAAACAGGAAACACAAATAAACAGGAAACGCAAATAAACAGGAAACCCAAATAAACAGGAAACCCAAATAAACCAAAAAAGATTCATTTTAAAAAATGTGTGTTTTCTCCATTTTTTACTCTCTGTTTTTTCTCTTCGCTTTTCTGTTTTGGACATGAGCTAAAACTTTCTTCAATCCTCGCGCCGTCTGTTCAAATTTTTAATCCCTCATCTTTTGTCCCATTTGCTGTGCCATATTTGTTATGGCTTATGGGTTTTGTAGTTTTTATCCTTAAATTAATCTCAAGATTTTTTTTTCCTGCTGCCCAAAGTTACATTCCGTTTGGAATAAGCTCTGAATGTTTCTACAAACGCCACGTGGTTTAATTTAAAGTTTGTTTGACTTGGTCCTCAGAGTTAGTTCCGCGCCATCATTGGCTCCAAGTGTGTATGTAGGAAGAGAATCTCCATCATTCCAGCTCTGGTCTCCATCCTGATCCCTGGCACCTTCAGCCGTCCATCCAAACCTGCACCTTAATCCAGTTCTGAAGGAAGGCCCACTGCTTGGCTCCGTGGATCCATGGATCCAACCTGAGGAACTGCCTGAGCTCCTGGTGCTGGCCTTCGCCCGTCAGATGCTGAGCTGCCGGGATCCACATCTTGGGAAATGCGAGATTCTAGACCGTGACGCTCCCAGTGTAAGAAATCCTGTCTTTGGTGATGTCAATGTGATGGAAAAATAACTTTCATCTTCCTGCTCTCTGTAATGTGTCAGGGAAATTAAGTCCGACTCAGTGAGAAATTAACGCCGGTTACTATTTTATTTTGAAAATCCACTTCCACCAAGTTCTCGTTGCCAAATCTTTCAGTTATAGCCTTTTCATTTATATCTGACACAATATTTACCTCCCTTTGTTTAATTTTCCTGTGTGAATAAACGTTAAACTGTGAAATATCACCCTGTTTGCCTTTTTCAGTCTAATAAAGACAAAGGAACAAATTCAAATTCATCCTTCTAGATTCCAGACTTATCAGAGTAAATTAAGAGTTAAGAATCAACATGTTAAGTTGAATAAATTAAGGTTAAGAATCAACATGTTAAGTTGAATAAATTAAGAGTTAAGAATCAACATGTTAAGTTGAATAAATTAAGAGTTAAGAATCAACATGTTAAGTTAAATTAAATTAAGAGTTAAGAATCAACATGTTAAGTTAAATTAAATTAAGAGTTCAGAATCAACATGTTAAGTTGAATAAATTAAGAGTTAAGAATCAACATGTTAAGTTAAATTAAATTAAGAGTTAAGAATCAACGTGTTAAGTTGAATTAAATTAACAGTTAAGAATCAACATGTTAAGCTGAATTAAATTAAGAGTTAAGAAACAACGTGTTAAGTTAAATTAAATTACGAGTTAAGAATCAACGTGTTAAGTTGAATAAATTAAGAGTTAAGAATCAACATGTTAAGTTAAATTAAATTAAGAGTTAAGAATCAACGTGTTAAGTTGAATTAAATTAACAGTTAAGAATCAACATGTTAAGCTGAATTAAATTAAGAGTTAAGAAACAACGTGTTAAGTTAAATTAAATTACGAGTTAAGAATCAACGTGTTAAGTTGAATAAATTAAGAGTTAAGAATCAACGTGTTAAGTTGAATAAATTAAGAGTTAAGAATCAACGTGTTAAGTTGAATAAATTAAGAGTTAAGAATCAACGTATTAAGTTGAATAAATTAAGAGTTAAGAATCAAATGTGTTAAGTTGAATATATTTTTCTTCACATAACATGAAGTGGTGTCACATAACGAGTTCAAATTTGTTCTTCATTTAAATCATAATGCTAATATTATAACATGTTCAACTTAATACTTTATTTACACTACAAGCCCACACACACACACACACACACACACACACACACAGCCACTCCCAGGGTGATTTTGAAAGTGATTTGTGTGAATTTCTCTACCTACAGGCTAGGGCTGGACGACGTGAAAAAAAACTTGATCACGATATATTTTTTACATAGATCGTTATCGATATATATATATATGCATGTTCTGAACGTAAAAAATAACCAACAATTCTATGAACTAAAAAACTGCAAATTGCATCATTCTTAATAAATTGAAATTAATGCTGCCACGCCGCTGACATTTTTTTTTACCTTCTTATCCACAGCGTCTCTTTCTCTGGGACAGTAACACTGCTGAGCTTTACTTTCTTCATCATTGGATGTTTTTCTCTGGAGTTTCATCACTTTCTGACATCTTTGTCTGACTTTCGCTCACATATCACCAGTAGCTAAACTCTGCTTTGAGGAAGTGGGCAGGCTTTATTATGACACTGCCACCTGATTGTCCAGTTCTGACATGCTATTGGCTGTTTGAGCCCGTCATTAACTTCCTGTATTCAAACACTATTTTATATTGACTTTATATTGATGTTATCATTTTTATATCGAAGATTTTTTTATGTCGTGATGAACGAACTTTATATTGTTTATATCGTCCAGCCCTACTACACTCTTATCATATCATCTTTTAATGCGTGATGTTAATGTGGCCGCCGTCTGCTCACACAGGCATCAACACTCTCACCTTCCTCTAGTTTCTAGCTGCCAAACACAAACAGCACCTTTCAAACATCATATTCCCTGCTGGCTGGGAAAAGGCATCATGAATAGCGCTGAAATCCTTCTGGGAGTCAGCTGGAATCCCGACATCACCATCCTCAGAGCTGCTGCCTGCAAACCATTTTACTCTACATCCTGAGGCAAGCAGGAAGTCCTCAAATAATTCATGTTTGACTGAGTCAGAGTTACAACTCCAGGCTAGCTAGCTTCCTGCAACCGTACAGCAGCGTGTTTAAACTAAGCACTGAAATACCATATGTTGGTGCACTGATTTATTGTTACATCTGTTTTCTTCTAGTCCACTTCTTGCCCAGTTGGTTGTGTTGCATAGTTCATTAGCTGATGTTCTATCTGTTTTATGATGTTTTATGTCTATTTTATGAGCTGCTGTAAAAGTTCTGAAGACACAAAACGAGGAACATTAAGAAAATCCTCCTTTTGACAAGAAGCAAACTGACTGTGAGGAATCTTACTGTGACCAAGCTGACGATGGCAAATGAACGCTAAAGGCTGCTTCATGCTTAATGCGGATGTGAGACGGACAGAAATGTGGACGTCTGCGTGTTCTAACATTCACGCTTCTCACACTCACCACGCACTTCAACAGAGGCGCTCTATGTTAACAACGGCTGGTTAACCACCACAAAACACAAACCCAGCCAAACAGGAACAGTTTCTGCTCAGTCGCTCACAACTAAAGATGAAGGCAATGATGAGAGTTTCTGATGGTTAATGAAGAGGAGGAGCTGCTGCTACACGCACTGATTGCAAGATGCTTTCCTCTGTACCTTCGTAGCTCCTCACGTTGTTGAAGGCATGTTTCCACCAGCGTTGATTCAAAAATTAAGTGCTGCCTGCACGACAACGCAATCTACCATCCAAAGCCACCTCTGCAACCAGCCATGACAGCTGCAATTAAGTCATATTTTTCATGCGCCTACTGTCGCATCTTCACTAAGCACAGCAGGCCAGCATTGGTGCTACGAGCAGCAGGTTCAGCAGCAGAGCAGTCTGTCAGAGAGCTTACCTGTGGATTTATTGGAGGCTCTTCTTCTGATCTCTGTCACCATCAGCCGTGAAACCTGTGTGGTAAACTGAAGCAGGTCTGCAAATTTCTCTGTCATGCTGCTGGGCGGTGCGTTCCCAAACACCTGAAACAGACAGCATAAACAGCAGGAAAAGAGAAAGACAAATTAAAAAACTCAGACAGCATGAACAGCACGAAAAGAGAAAGACAAATCCAAATTGTCCAACAAATACAAAGTCTACTTGAGGTAAAAGGAAGACAAACATTGGCATGAAAGCATACGAGACACCAAGGCCAACAAAATCCCAAATAACACCCACCCCCTCCCTCAGAATTTATCAAATTTATGTCAAACATTTTATCAAGTTTTCACATTTTATGCAAAAATCAATTGTTCATTGACAAAACCTGGTTGAGAGTGTTTTACATTGTTTTTCATATGAAACACTGGACAAAATTATGTGTGTATTTTTTCTATTTACAGTCGTGTATTTAATGTGTGTGTGTGTGTGTGTGTATGCAGCGTGTTCGCTAGACTTCGTTGAAATCGGCTCATTAGCGTTGATTTTATCTGCTAAAAACTTCTTCTGGATCCAGAATGTAATCTGGATCACCTCCAAAACTGAATCACATCTTCCTCTTGATATTTTCTATCTGTCCCCAAAATCTCATCCAAACTGTCCATAACTTTTCCAGGTATAACAACCAGACAAATAAACATACAAACACCAGTGAACAGGTAAGCTCCTTGAATGCAAGGAAGACCTCATTTAAAAGGCTCCAAGCTAACAGCTAGCCTGGCTAACAGAAAGGCTACAAGACATCTGATGATGCTGTGAACCTGTGGCCAATATTAAAGGACCATACCAGCCATTTTACATGTATGAGCCTAATATATTCAATTTTCATACATGCAACATTACTGACAATCATTTCCCAAAGCATACTACTGGAACAGTGAATTAAAAATGTTTTTCCTACCTTCCAGACCTCCATTGGTTTCAGTTCATTCTGCTATTAAAATCAACTTGTTGATACTTGAAACGTTCTTGGGATAGGTAATCCATCATCACCAACAAGACGTGTATTCAGGTTTTTTTTAGAAGTTACGTAATTTTACCGTTTAAGTGCAATAAAAAGCGTGGAGTGAATGTATGCCTCCACTGGGGAATATAGTCCCAAAAGAAGACCTGTGTTTATGGAAAAATTTAAAGGACCGTGACTTCATAAGGCTGTGTAACTATTAGCAGGAGAAACATGGATTTTTAACTTGAATATTTGATTTTGAAAGATTAAGAGATTTAGCAAAATATCAGGAAAGCTGAAATACGGTTTTATCTTTTGGGAAATGATTGTCAGTAATGTAACATGTATGAAAACTGAATATATTAGGCTCAAACAAGCAAAATGGATGGTATGGTCCTTTAACAATGTTTACTTCCCGTGGGACTGGAACCAACATCCTTGGATGTTTGCACAAAATGAAAATTGACTCCAGATTGAAGAGACATATGTTAAAATGGTCGACAAAGCACCAACAATATCTCTACTTCAGTTATGAAGTGACAGAGTACTCACTATAAAATGTGTGTTTGTGTGTGTGTGTGTCACCTAGCCAAGACCCACCATGCCTATGAGTGCAGGCATCATCTGCACCATGTGAGAATGTGAGAGGGCTTTCTGCTGTGCAGGTCATTCGTCAGCAATCTGCACATTTGGATTCAAAACGTGCACGTGTGGATGTACGGTTAGAGCTGATTTAGATAAATGGCATAATTTTGCTCTTTTTATTTTGTTTATTAAAAAGTAACGGCTGTTTTTCCAACTATTGGCTTTTTATCTTTTTTTTTTAATAGTTTTTTTTTTTTTTTTTTTNTTTTTTTTTTTTTTTTTTCATTTCATAGTGTAATTCGCAATTCTTTATCCATATGCATGAATGAGGTGACAGAGAAAAATGTGAAAAATGTTCATGTTTCTACTTGGGTGAAGAAACATGAACAGTGTATTTAACCTGAAGTGCAGGCTTGGTTTTTTGGGAAGCAGCATGTAGGTCTTGCTGCTTCCAGCCTGGTGCACCTTACCCTGTTAAAGACGGGCAGCATCATGTAGAGCTTCTCCTCCTGCTCCTTCTGCGTCATGTGACGAGGAGGGTGGCATAGTTCAGAGAAGAGGCGGCGCAGATGCATCAGGCCCAGCGCGTTGTCCTGGGGGCTGCACTCCTCCTGCCTCGGCCGCCCCATGATCCTCTTCACCATGTTCATCTTGAGCGGCTTTGTCAGGGAAAAGGCAGCCCTGCAGAAGAAACATCAGCTTCATGTGTCCGTGCAATAACATTCTCAACTATCCTGTAGGAGAAATTTGCTTTGTCAGCAGGATTTATAATCATGGTGCATGTAAAATTATTGATAATGTAACATAACCAAACAAATTTATGGCACTGGATTTACTTGACAAGTCTTGATGCTCGGTTCCGATCTTTTGCCTATATCTGATTTTTCAGCGTATTTACATTTCCTTTTTTAAGCGGCTCACATCTGATACCAGTATTTACACGCTTTGACCTTTGGCCTGTAGCAGCAGGATGCAGATACGCATGCGCACATTTCTGAGATGCATGTAAAGAAAACACTTCAGTGGACTAAGATGAGAGAAGTATTTAAAATCTGATCAGCAGGTTAAAACTTTCACATGCAGAGAGAAACATCTGATATGTTGTGTGAGCGTTTATCTCTCCATCTGGACACGTATGTTCATCGGTTAATCACGGAGGAGAAGCAGGTGGAGTTGGAGTTTTGCTGCTGTAACAGGAGCCTGTTATCACACATTAACACGTCTATTTTACACAAACACACATCAGCATGTCTAATATATGTAGTATGTCCTCCATTTCTGTTTACAGACTGCGTCATCATATTGATGATGACATCATCATATGCAGATAAAGCAGAACGTTACGTAGGAGTCAGAATGGGAAGGAAATTCTGATCTGTGGGTTTAGACAGCAGCAGCATTGGTGGATATCTGATACATATCTGATTTATTTCCACATATGCAAATGGCCCAGAACGGATCGGAGAATATCTGATTCCATGTGGCTTTTTACCTTGTACATCTTCAGGAAGCGTGTCTGATATGTGTCACATGTGAGCTAAAGATCAGAATCAGGTCACATGTGAGTGGTGTAAATCGAGAGAAAGAGATGCTTTCCAGATGTGAGTCACATCTTAAACAGCAGCTATTTTAATTAACTAGACTGCAGCTCTACTCATTTACATCATCACTGCTAGGGTTAGTTAGGGGTGAACTGCTGAAGTGATAACTTTACCAAGAATTCCAGCTGTCGATGCGCCGGGGNCGCTTTCTTGCTGTCTCCGCTTTCGCTTATGTATGTGTGCATCAGTATGTGTGGCAGCATGTCAGAGTTGTATTATTTTTAAGGATGGATCATCCCGCAAAACCTGGGCGGGTCATCAGAAACCTAGGTGGATCTTTAGAAACCTGGGCGGGTCGTCAGAAACCTAGGTGGATCTTTAGAAACCTGGGCGGGTCGTCAGAAACCTAGGTGGATCTTTAGAAACTTGGGTGGGTCGTCAGAAACCTGGGCAGGCTGCCCAAGTTCCCAAGTTTTGCCTATGTATGGAAACACTGCGGTGAGCAGGAAGAGTGGATAGTGCTAGAGTCTTCAATCTGATTCAATTACAATTATTTAGGGAACTAAGGGTGTAAAGATGCATCGATGCATCAATTTTTAAGGCAGCAATTCAAGTGTATCAATCCAACAAGTTATAATTGATTATTAATCAATTATTTTGTGCAAGATTAAACATTAAAAATAATTCTCCTTGAGGCACATTCCTCTTTAAAACATAGCATACTTCCATGCTGCTCCCGCATGGTGTGCTGCAGCCCCTTCAATGTAACAAAGAGATGAGCAGCTGCTGATGAATTCTAGTTTAGCTAAACACACAGAAGTTTAGCTAAACAGGCTGAGGTCTAGCTAAACAAGCTAAATATGCTGAGGTTTAGCTAAACATGCTGAGGTTTAGCTAAATACGCTGAAGTTTAGCTAACAAGCTAAACACGCTGAGGTTTAGCTAAACACGCTGAGGTTTAGCTAAACACACTGAATTTTAGCTAAACATGCTGAAGTTTAAACACGCTGAAGTTTAGCTAAATAAGCTGAAGTTTAGCTAAATGCTATGTGTGCAGGGTGCAGTCAGTCAGAGACGTTCTGCACGCTGTACTCTGATTGTCTGTTACTATTCAGGCAATAATGTGAATAATACCTTTAAATACCTTTAAATGATGAAATTAATCGGATTCCGCAGTTCACAGAATATACGTAATAGTAATCGTTGTATGAAGAGGAATCCGTCAGGTGACACAAAGCGTGTTCAGTAAAGTAAAACAAAAAAATAATCGAATCGAAATCATAATAATCGAATCAAAATAATCAAATCCAATCGTGGTGAAAATTAAAGACTTTGTGATACATCAATTCATTTCCTAAATAATCATAATCGAATCGAATCGCCACGGAGACAACAATATACAGCGGTATTGGAATGATTCGACGTATCAGGATTTCTTTAATATTCCCCAAGATTCAATTAGATTGTTCTGTTTCTCTCGATACAGCTTTTTTAAATTTCCTGTTATGACTATGGGAACTCAGTTACACACTATTAATGGAATGCATGGTACAGAATAATGAAATACAGCAATAATTTAATACTGCTGTTTCAGAGAACAGGAAGAAGCTTTGGCAGCCAGTGTGATAAGTTGAAGCAAACGGCTATTGAACCATACAGAAATGATACAGCAACAACAGCTCTGGCATCAGCGTTGATTCTTTCCTGGTTATCTGAACATTGCTTTCATTGATTCCATTTCGAAAAGACAAATACAGATCCGTCCACGGCTCAGCATCAGGACTGTGCTTTTATTTCTTCCACAGGGTTGATTTCAAAATAACCGATCAATCTGATAACAAACCTAGATTATGTGGTTGTAATTATTCAGCATGTAAACTTTATAATCAGAATAAGACACACGCTTTCCTCAGCTGACAGACTCCCTCACACTCTGAATATATGACGTACTGTATATATTATGCATAATCGAAACTGTGGAATCCTGTTAATTCTGTCCATGTATCTCTCTGGTTTAATGGGCATACAGACAAATAATCTGCATAATAATAATAATAATAATAATAATAATAATCTGCAGCGTGCATGTAAAGCTACAGAACATCTCTCTGACTGAACGCTCTAGTACCTGAGATACACAAGCAGAGTTTTCATCAGTTTCAGATTGAGGAGAATTCTTCCTCCTGCTTTTTCCACCAAGAAAAACTGGAACCACCTAAGCTGGAGATCTTGGTATTTTCCACCTTCCTTCTCTGTTCACGTCTTTAGAAGATCTCAGTTCTGTGCAGCCGACGTGCAGAATCCATCACGTATCAGCTCATGGCTTTTTGGGCTTTTTTTATTTGAAGGAGCTGAGTGCCAGAGCAGAAGAGTAAGTTTTAAGCAGGAATGCAATCTATTATAATTGATTTAAATGTTTCAGTTCCAGTGTTTCGTGCAGTTGAATCGCCGCCTTAAAGATGCATCGATGATCTTTATGCTCTTACAGTATAAACAATTTTGTTTTATGTTATTTATTTTCAACAAATGTGCCTTACTTGGCGAAATTTCACCTCAATTTCATCAAATTGGTTAAGTTTTTCACCAAGTTATGCTCATAATTCCTTTAGCAAAAAAAAAACAAAACACTGTACATTACACTTCTGACTGCAATAAATGAACCTTAATATCATCCGTTCCTTGTGATCACTTTATATCTGCTGCCATCCAACCAAAGCCATGCACCAAAGCCTGGAGCCTGCTGCTGCCAGGCCTCAATAAACTCAACAGCAAAACGCTGCATGTTGAATTCATTTCAGACACATTTTGGAGGCAAAATGGAGATCAAACAAGACTGAAGCGGAATAGCTTGTGTCTGACATTTACAATGAGCCTGTGTTTACAGCAATCCACCTCACAGCTCAGCTCTGCCCGTCTGAGATAAGAAGCTACAGCATCTACAGTATCCTTCTAATGACTCAGGCCCACTTTCTACTGCCTGCCACAGCTCACATCAAATTAAACGATGTCTGAAGGTGTAAATTACATTACAAGAAATTACAACAAAATCATTTCAACAATATAATGGCTAAAATAAACAAACTAAAACGAAGAACAGCAGTCATCCTGCTGTCCTCACTCCCTTACGGCTGACATCTCTTATCTCTAGGATAAGAATTTTACTACTGCTGTACTTTGGCTGCATGCAAAAGCAGAAGTGCATGCTGAACATCAACGCTGCCATCTTTTGAAAATGTTTTTGTGGGACAGACATGATGCAGGATTAGGGGTGTAAATCGTCGTCTTCAAGGTGATTCGATTTGATTATTTAAGGAATGATTCGATGCATCAGAAATCTTTCACTTCTACCACGATTCAATTATTCAATTATCATCTAAATTCAAAGCTTTTTTAACTTCACTGAAAAAATTTTAGAAATATGACCATGGGAACTTAATTACACACTATTAATGGAATACAAACAATATTTAATACTCCAAAGTAGAATATCAGAACATTAACTTTTTGTTATTATTATTAAACAGAACAAGCCAGCTAGTATGAGGAATCAGAAATGCAAACTACTGAACTATACAGAAAAAAAAATCATGAATATTTAATATTTAGGGGTGTAAATCATCGTCTAATCAAGGATTATGATTATTTAGGAAATGAATGGATGTATCAGGACGTCTTTAATTTTCACCACGACTGGATTCAATTATTTACTGTAGATTCGATTATTATGATTTCGATTTATTTTTTTCTTGAGTTTTTACTTTATTGAACATCCTTTGTTTCACCTGGCAGTCTCTCACTCATACAACGAGTACTATTATGTATATTATGTGAACCCTGAAATCCTATTCATTCCATCATTTATTATTCACATTATTGCCTGAATAGTAATACAGAGTACAGTGTGCATGTAAACATGCAGAACGTTTGTGGGAACATGCTGTGTTTACTAAACTTCAGCACGTTTTAGCCTCGATGCATCTTTACACCCCTACACACCTTCAGGAGGATTCAGAATTCATAGTTTTAGTATTGGCACTGCTGATATTAAACAATTTCAGGTGTGTCATGTTCCGACTGAGCAAAAACACCATAAAAAAAACTACTTATCTAAACGAATTACTCAAGCTGACCTAGAATGTTCTCACAGGAAGCAGTTCTGTGTTTTGTTTTGTGTTGTGTTTCAAAGTAGTTTGAATACATATCAAACACTGAGACTCAGGCTTGTTATTCGTTCCAATCGTGGTAGAATTCAGAGCTTCTAATGCTGTTAGCATGGGACAGACTACAGCTGGTTTATGATGAGAATTGTTTGTTTGAGAGTTGTGAAACACAATGCAGATCACTGATGATACAGCCATTGGTGTGTTCATGTTGTAAAAGGGTCATACATACATGTCACGCCTCTGATGAGCTATTTTCAGAACTGCTGCAGCCTAATCAGCTCTGTCCTGGCTAATATCCTTCCCCTTTCTGCCTCAACACAGAACACGCTTGCTCTTCACTTCCAATGATACCATTTTATAATCCACTAACGCTTGAACCCATGTGACAAAGTGCCTATCATCAATAAAATACCTCACCTTAAAAAAAATTATGCTAAACATCCACCAAATGACTGCTGGCTGCAAGAAAACAAAGGTTTACACGTAGGACAGGGCAAGATTAAAATGGTGGAGGTGTAGCCATAGCATCAGCAGAAAAGCCGGTCTTCATCTAAAATGAAAACTCAGCACAAGCTGTTTGAAAAATCTTGTTGGGTGCCAGAAATTGGGAAGCCAAAAGCAGAAGCAGTTGGCCTGCAGCCCACTTTTAAAATATTCTTCTGACTAGGCTGAGTTCCTGAGTCACTGTTTTAGCCGGGAGCTTAAAATGTACAGGGACGACAGAAACGCTGCTTCAGAGCCTTGGATTTATGAGGGCCACACTTACGCAAGCATGGTGAATTTATTAAAAAAATTTCAAAAAAGAGCTTCATTTTAAACCAAATGCCTACTGATTCTTCAATCAGAGAAGCTGATCTCAAGGTCTGAGGGTTTATGTCTGCAGCAGGAGACCAAAGGCAAAAACGACTTTATTTTATATCCACCAAAATGGCTTAAATGCAGCGTCCACATTACCATCTCTCCTCTGGGCTATAACGAGTATAAGGACTCAAATCAGAGCTGGCATTTATCGCTGACCAGTTCTGAATGTTTAACCTGCCGCACTAACCGACACTGAGGCAGGAAGAAGTCTTGTGAGAATGGTAGAGTTGAGGCCCAGCAGTGCTGCGACCTCAAACTGGGGCAAACACATGTCAGCGCAAGCAGAGCTGGAAGCTCAACAAAAGAGGAGGCAGTGATCCGCAGACAAATGCTGGATTACAATTCACTCCACCTACTTGGTAATCAGCGAGAGTCACCAAACCAGAGCATCCGAGCCTGGAACACAGCCTTTACAGGACTGCTCGCACCTCGCTCATGAGAACAAGCTTCCTAACTACTGAAGCTTCATTTAAATTTAGTGCAGTTGAGATTACAAATAGTATCAAAAGATTACCCAAAGACAATGCATGAACCTAAACCTAAAAATGCATAAATCATTTCATCTTTTTTCATATTGAGTCAAATGCCTGTGTGTTATTAGAAAGGATCACTCGTTTTGATAGAAATCATCTGCAGCTCTACAGATTTTTAGCCTCTTTGCACTCCTTTGTTTAGGTTTTCCTTCAAATACACCGTCTTTACTTTGCCAGTTCTTGCTAACCTACATGATAAAACTCTAAGCAGCTGTTTTCAGCAAATAAGCTGCCTGTAATAACTACTAATAAACAAGTGGCTGGTGAGGAAATTCAAGCATTTACAAAGCTGAACACATCATTTTTTCTCAGAGTTTGGTTAAAACCAAAAGCGAATGCAGAGTAATACTGGAAATACATCAAGGGCCAGAAAACACAACTCCAACAGGTTGCTCATGTTTCTGTGCATCTACTGGATGTGTAAGCAGGGAGCCGCTTGTTAAACTATTAGCCAAACCAACATGTTACTGTTTAACTGCTACTCAGGGCTGTTTCTGCCAGTTTATTTGAGATTTCCCTGTAATCCAGTGGCCAAACATCACTTATGGCAGCTTTAGGCCCCAGCCACACTCAGAATATGCAACATGAATTTAATTTGTGCGTGCTCGCAAATATCCGCATCTTTGCAAATTCCCAGTGTTGGACGCTTGGTGGATGCTGCGTGCTCGACCTGCGGTCCAATAACGCAGCTGCAGACTCAAAAATGAGGACAGTGTCAACAACTACAAATGATGAGTTTAATAAAGTTAGTATTTGTTACAGGACTGATTCTGTTTTTATGCTCACATAACATCATTTGCTTAACCAAACGCTCAACAACATTGCGTGTCACTGCAGGTTAGCTAGCATGGGAGCTAGCCAGCTGTCTGCACGCTAGCTAGCCGGTGACGTGCCACAGCTAGCTTGCCAGTTAGCTAACTACAAGAAAGCTAACTAGCTTGGTCGCTAACCAGACAATGCATTTACATTTGTATTATCCACTGACTGCAAACTACGCTGTATGTTTTCTGTAAAATCTGATGGTGAGACACAGCTACCATGATGTTTCCTCCATTGTGGACTACAGTTCCCTCTGCTCTGTCAAACGTCAGCACTACCATTGTGTGACTGGGCAGCTACGCACGTTCACGCGCCAAAGTTCACTAAAATTGAAGTCTACACAAAAGCATCATTTGGATTTCTTATTTTGCCGCTGTGCAAATTCATTTTGCTGTAACGCAAATTTACTTAGCCCCCCGCTACACAATCCACTATTCACAGTGATTACATTGAAACGAAGGGTGTTTTCACATAAAGACCCTTTTAAATGAACCAAAGTCAGTCCTCTTGAAGTAGAACAAAAAGTTGGCCGAACTGAGAAAGAACTGAGTTCTCTTCATGTTCACACTGCACTGCACCCAAAAGAGAACTTAGTACTCTTGGGTGCATGTGCACTCTGATGGGGTCTCAACCCCCTTCCTGTGCACAATACAAGTCCTTAAGAACTCAGACCCTTGTTGCATTGCATTGTGGGTACTTTTCATGAATGCAAATGTATTTGTGAATATGTGAATGCCGATATACACATAAATGTGTTTGTTGCTTCAGAGAATGGCGACTTCTGATTGACTTCTGATCAAGAAAAAAACTCATATGAGGTGGAAATGCAGGTATTGTGGACGAGGTAAAATGTTAGATTTTCTGCCTCAGCAGCAACAATAATCACAACAGCCTGCACACTTTTAGTCACTTTAACATAAATCATTTAGAAGTTAAATTTACACTGAATTAAAAGCAGTGGCGGGCCATGTATTTTACACTTACGCCTTCCTTCCGCAATTAAACCACCTTCTGATAACCTCACCATGACACTAGGACTATATGCTGCTGTTATTAGACATAACCAGCCCATATTCACATTGACAGTAACCTTTATCTAGTGGAATAAAGTGATTTAACACGAGGATCAACACCTATGACAGTTACAACACACTAACAGCAGAGACATGAATAGGATGTAGCATTATTACGCATTATGACAGGATGCTGCATCACATATAAACATGGCATAGCCTAAATCAGTGTCATTACCAAAGAAACAAGAACAAACTCACAACAACCATCACATTTACTCATACGACCAGCAAGTAAGCAAAAATGCTGTAAAACACAAATAACACAATCAGATTCAACAGGCTTCTCCACAGATTCCAGCCACATAAAAATCCATCAGACTTACCAAAGCTGCTCATCATCTGAAGACAAAGTCCACCCTCCTTTCTGTCTTTAGAAAGAGTTTAACCACACGGCTGTACATTATCGGTGGGTTTCAGTTCCAAAATGTGAAAAAAAAGTGTTGTAAATCCATTCCTTCTCCTCCTTCAGTCATTGCGCGTTAAAAAAAACAACAGCAAACATCTAAAGCACTACATCTCAAAATCTAAACGTCAAGAAAGAAAGTTTAAATAAACATTAATGCTACGTTACATGCTAGCTAGGTTTACTTGAGTTAGCTAAGCTAACCAGCTCTCTTCTTCTTCTGATAAATTTCTGGCAGGCTGTTTAGCTGTTAGCATAATGCTGTACTCTGATGACGTAAGCCAAAGCCAGCTAGAAGGTCCTGACGTGTAAAAGAACACGCCCAACATGGCAAACTCGAAATCTGATTGGTTAAAGAATATGACAATCAACAACACCGTCCCATTTGCTTGAATAGCAGAGGGGATTCAGTGGAGATTCTGAAGGCCTCAGGCTAGATTTTTTTTACCCGGAGACAGCACAGGGGGAAAATGTGATCGGCTAAAAGCTCTAATTTCTATGAGCTGCACTGGAAGCAGCAAAACAGAGGGAAAGAGCAGCGATGAAATGATGTTAATAACAAAACTGATAGGAATGAACTTTGTAAAATACATATAGCATTAATAAAATATATATTAAATTATAAAAACATAATTTATTGATTCTGACAATCTCTAGGCCAGCAGAGAAGGCTTTGCTGGCCCTGATGGCCCGCCACTGAATTAAAAGTTTGTCAGATCTAAAGGCGAATGTCAGAAGGTGCAGCACTGCATAAAGGATGAGACGCTGACATACAGGTGAATCCAGTAAATCCCTTGTCTAGTTTTATTTGGTTAACACGTCACATTCAGCAGCTCTGAATGCGTCAGACTGAGCTGCTCTGCAACAACAAAATCATACACAAATAACAATAAACCTGACAATCTATCAGTTATGACAGATCAATAAAAAAAATCAGACGGATCTCTCGTGATCAGAATATTAATTCTGTTGTTTTGCAGCACCTTTACCTTTATGCTATCGCTTATCAAAATTAACAAGGTCATGTGAATTCAGTTTATTAATCATAGCACATGGAGAGGAGCTATTTTGAAGTAAGTGTAGTTTAAACAGGCTCTGTCAGAGCGGATCTATGCTAGAATTCAGAGTTTGATTCCGTGGAATGACTTGTGTGGAAGAATCACTGAGAAATCTGCTTCATGTCTCTGCTTCTCCGTGTCTCCAAAACGTGCGTACGGTACAGAGTTTCACGGTACAGGTGAGCAAATTCTCCCGTCAAGTTTGTTTTTATAAATCCCAGACTTTGCGTGGGAAGTGACATGCACAACTTTCAAGCCCCGTTTTATGCTACGCAGCGGTTATAATGAAGTCCCTGGTATATAAATACGTGGTCCCCCGATTTAATTCTGGCTACACCTTTGCTCTGCGTTGTTCTGCAGTAGAGTACAGAAGATTTATGAGAGATTCCAGTACTTCCGAAAATGTCCCGGTACTCTGAAATGAAAATCACAGAGGTCCAATCACAGAGGCTGGTAGGTTAGCCTACAGGCCTACTTCAAGCACTGAGCGAAACGCTAAGCGTCCCGAGACCATTTTGCTTTCAGACTGCAAAAATCAAACAGTCCATGAAGAGAACTCAAAACGATCCGCACTCAGACCGCCTCCTGAGGTGGTCTGAGTGTAGATCGTTTCAGAGGAGTCTGAGATCTTATGAAGCGTTCACATATGTGCAGAAAATGCTGACTAATCGATCTGAGTTCACTTAAAAGGCTGAAACAGACCAAGTGTGAAAACACCTGAACTGATTTCGCTCCAAAATTTCACCAGTAAAAAATGCTAGTGTGACCGCAGCCTCACATTGCATTCTACAATGTAAAATATGTATTAGTGAATTAACACTTCATGCTGAACAAAAACATAACTATAGAGACACTAACATTAATGTTTTATGTTCAAAGTGGTTTTAGTAGCTCAGTAGTCAGCTCGCCTAAAACCCTGGAAACAAGAGCCAGAAGGGCAGGACACGATCTCACACCAAACATGTCTGGACAGTGAATTTGGTGAAGCAACAGACTTTAATAAAGACCAGACAAAAAAGCTTATCTTCTTCTCTGAGGAAGTGAAAACAAAGGACCTTTTCAAAGGGAGCAGATGAGTTTAAAGACTAAAGGTGCTTTCTGAAGCTTTCAGACCGTGAGCGTCATCGTGCTCTTCAGTGTGTCCGCTCCACCCATCAGCTTCACCTGTCACCTGTCTCCTCGCTTCTGCAATACGCTCCATGTTTTCAATGCACAATTTGGAAGTGGCAGTAATATTATCTATGACCTGTTAGTATAGGAGTGGGGGAATCGATTTTTCGATTAAATTTTTTCTCTAAATTTTTTTCAATTCAAATTGAAATAATTCCAATACCAATTCATAAATTAAAAAATCGATCTTTTACACTCTTAGTGTAATGCTATTAGCATAAGTTCTGTGAAGCAGGCTGTCATGTGTGACGTAGCGCAACGACTCTACAAAGGAAAGCGACTCGTTATGGCTCTCTAAGCAAAAGGACACAAACAAGTCCATTTGTAAAATATGTAACTCTGAAGTACTATTTTATGGTACGCAACAAACTTAAAGGACCACACCAGCCATTTTGCATGTTTAAGCCTAATATATTCAATTTTGAATTGAATATATTACAGTCGTTTAAATTTTTCCCATAAACGCAGGTCTTCTTTTGGGACTATATTCCCCGGTGGAGGCATACGTTCACTCCACCGCTTTTTATTGCGCTTAAATGCTAAAATTACATAACTTCTAAAAAAACCTGAATACACGTCTTGTTGGTGATGATGGATTACCTATCCCAAGAACGTTTCAAGTATCAACAAGTTGATTTTAATAGCAGAATGAACTGAAACCAATGGAGGTCTGGAAGGTAGGAAAAACATTTTTAATTCACTGACCCAGTAGTATGCTTTGGGAAATGATTATCAGTAACGTAACATGTATGAAAACTGAATATATTAGGCTCAAACATGCAAAATAGCCAGTATGGTCCTTTGAGGATGAGGCGTCACCCTGCCGCTGTGAAGTCTGCAGCACCGACACCTGAATTATCACAGAAGAAGAAAATGCACCGCCGACCGTGGAGCTGCCATCTGCCTCACCTCCAGCCAAAAAATAACTGAGCTGTTGCTATTTTTATATGGAGTCCTTACAGTGTCTTGACAATGAGGGATTTAGGAACACGCTTAAAATCCTGGAATCACGGAACGCTGTGACCACACGACAACACGTTAGAGAGGCGGCTTAACCGAGCACCTTTACTTCTTATTTGAAAATTGCACTGAAGAGGTTTTCTGTTGGAAGTCAGTTCAAAGTTAATGAATTGTGCAAAAAAAGAGAATTTTACTGAAAGCATTCCCAACTGTTTCAGTTGGGAATGCTTTCCTTTAATACATTCATTAAGTCTCTACATATATTATGAAAGAACACCTTCACTTTTTTATACAGTAATGTAATTTAGAAGACATGAACAAGTCATCCAGTGATCAGTGATGTCACATGACAAACCTGTATGTTACAAACGGACGTTTTAAGAGAGGAAAACTAAAACCCAACACTTCATTACATTCATGTTACACTGTGCAGCAGTACCGTCTGCTCTAACTTTAACGTCTCGATATTTCAACTACTCAGGAGAATATTTAAGGAAGGACACAGACACAGTCCAAGTCAACGCCATTTTATAAACTTATAATAAACCAGTCAATCTTATCAGGAACAAGTGAAATGATGTGAAAGTTAAAAACAAGGGAATCCAAAAAATCCATCAAACAGCTCTGACATTGTTCTGTTCTTTATTCTTGATGGGTAACGTAATCGCTTGCTTCCTTTTATCGAGGAGTTGATTCTAAGCGAGTGTAACGGACAGCATACGGTGCTTCTAAACGCTGCACGCTGCCTGCTAATGATGATGATCCAAGCTTATTCTGCAGCCATATGTATTCTAAGTCAGTCTGGACATTAACATCTATTAAATGTCTTAAATTATACCTTTAAGTGGTTTTGACACAAAGGCAAAGTGTTTGCATCAGTAATGTCAAAGCAGACACGAACAGACTCGCCAAACAGGAAACAGAGCAACAGTCGCTGTGGAGGCAAACTCGCCACCCAGCGACTTTCCATACCTGCTGTTCTCTCTGCGCTCGGCCAGCATCGCTACTCATCAGCAGCAAAACTCAGCCACAAATATCCAGCAACACGCCCAAACGCCGATCCCTCTGCCCCCACTCGTCCTGACAGGAAGACAATGATAGCAGCGTCGTGCCTTCCCCAACAACAGCGCAAGCGGAGGAGAGGCCGAGCGTCCTGTACCAGGGGCTTTGTTCACAAGCAGGGTGTGTGTGTGTGTGTGTGTGTGNCCGGCTCTGTCACATGGTGGGGTGTGTGATGGTTTGGAGGGAGGGGGTGGTTGGGGCTGGTAGCTATGGCGACCATCACACCAAAAGGAATATACCACCTGAATATAAAAATGGGGGCCATAACAGTGTTGTTGTTTAAGTGGGCTGCATTATGTTTGAGGGTGTTTCTAATATTATGTCCACCTCATTCACTTTACGCAGAAGCCGAAATATTAGAGACAACTCATGGGATCTTTTAGCGAGCTGCCGACTAAATCCAGGAAATTATCAAATGCAGAAAAAGTGTAAGGAGAATCAAACACAAATTAATAACTTTTTTCAGACTCATCCAAATTATCTTTACAATTTGGTGAAACTTGTATTAAAGGACCATACCATCCATTTTGCATGTTTGAGCTTAATATATTGAATTACACGTAACGTTACTGACAATCATTTCCCAAAGCATACTACTTGCAACGGTGATTTAAAAATGTTTTTCCTACCTTCCAGACCTCCATTGGTTTCAGTTCATTCTGCTATTAAAATCAACTTGTTGATACTGTAAACGTTCTTGGGATAGGTAATCCATCATCACCAACAAGACGTGTATTCAGGTTTTTTTAGAAGTTATGTAATTTTAGTGTTTAAGCTCAATAAAAAGCGTGGAGTGAATGTATGCCTCCACCAGGGAATATAGTCCCAAAAGAAGACCTGCGTTTATGGAAAAATTTAAAGGACCGTGACTTCATAAGGCTGCGTAACTATTAGCAGAAGAAACATGGATTTTTAAGGTGGGTGTATCGCTTGAATATTTGATTTTGAAGGATTAAGAGATTTTGCAAAATATCAGGAAAGCTGAAATGTAACATGTATGAAAATTGAATATATTAGGCTCAAACATGGAAAATGGCTGGTATGGTCCTCTAATCCATTTTTATGTTTTGGAAAATGGTTGGGGAAAAAATACAGAAACCATCAATGCACTATCAAATAAAACAAGAACGCCTTTAGAGTCAAAAATGGTGCAATGCTGATAAATAGGTTGTGAAGAAGACTGGCAGACACTACCGGGAGTCCCAGCACCCAGAGGACCTGTGAGACACCTGAGCAGAGCACAGGCCACCACATGCTGTGCCACAAGCCATGTGGGCCAAATACAACTTTAAACATCTCACTAATCACATCCATTTGGCATTTTTCACTGAATCAGTTGCTACTTTGTGCCGCGTTTCACGAATCGCTTACAGACATGCTGAAACAGAATTACTCTAGTAACACTTCTTCTGATGCAAAGGGTAAAAGATTCCAGTAACAGAGGGTTCCGAACGTGTGACGCTATCTGCTCTGACTAAACTGTCAAACCTGCTGCTGTGTTCTATGTCTTACTGTCTGTGCATTGTGGCCACAGGTAAACATTAGGTATGAAAATGAGGCCAAGCAAATCACTAGCATGCAGGAGCAGAGGCCTGCAATACAACATCCCAGCATATCTACTGGAAAATGTTTCAAATCCATAGTTCCTGACAGCCAGATTGCAGCCAGAGCACGATTTCTCCTCCAGCCTCAGGCTGACGTAACCGCTTTCCACACATACAGGAAACTATTCCACCACTCATCTGACACCATGAACTAGTGAACTAAGCAGAAAATACATCCCATGTGTGTGTGGATTCCTGACAGCTATATGCTGTGTAACAAATCATCTGCTTTGAATACAGATATTGGAGTAAACACACACAAAGGGCTGATTGATAAGTTCTGAGCCTGACAAAGAAAGTTACCAAGGGCTATAATTTAGTATCTTTCTAGTTCATGTAGTTTGTTTGTGTGTATGTGTGTGTACCTCCTAATCAGAAGGGTCCTCATTTATCTGATCACATTCCTGGGTTCGACAGGGCAGTCTTTACATTTTCCTCCACATTCTCCTCCCCCGACATGACCCCACTTAAGGCTTGGCGATACTCGTGTGAGGGGGCCGTCGCTGACCGGGTNCTCCCCCGACATGACCCCACTTAAGGCTTGGCGATACTCGTGTGAGGGGGCCGTCGCTGACCGGGTGCACACTTCCACAGAGCTTCACAGCGCTAGTCCTTCCTTACCTTCATCAGTGCGATTCAGACGAGGAAGAGGAGTCCGGAAAACTTAATGTGAGCTAATGTCACTTATGGTAATCAGCTGTTTACCCATACTGGTACGTGGATTTTTTTCAGAAAATCACAGGAATACTATGATAATTCGCAGGAAAAAAAAAGGTAATTTGCTAAATTAATAAATTGATGGAACAACATCGGGGGTCGGCTTATACGCAGGTTTCTTTAAAAATCTAAATTTGCGGGTCAAAATCAGGGGGTCGGCTTATACACAAGATCGGCTTATAGTTGAGTATATACAGTAAATTATTTGAGTTATATGTGTAGCATAATACTGAATATTCTATTTGTTAGGTAGGAATATATAAATGAAGACTGCAGATCCAGCAGCTTTGCTTCAGATGATGCTTGAACTGTAAGGACGTCTCATTTGTCAAAATGACTCTTTGCTTGATTCCTCTTTCCTTGCATCTTTAGTGAAGATGCAAGATGATAAACATAAGGGAAATGTGGAGACCTTTAAAGTGCAACTGGATAACAGCACATGCATGATGGTATCTGAAATCCCAACAAAAACACTGCTGGTCCCATGAATTATTGCTACGGCATCATCACCAACCTCCATAACTAGCAATCAGCAGCAGGTACAGCAGGTAACGCGCCTGGACTTAGCAGCTGAGTTTGCACACTGGCTCCTAATGCTGACCATAATTATCCAACACAATGACTACATTAATATATGGTTTATATGAAAGATGTGTCGATATATTGTTGTTGAAATGTCAGAGGAAGATGAGAGATCATGGAGCAGAGATAAACAGCGTAATAACGGTCTGACATGTCATCTCCGCTCTGTTACATCACTCCACTTCCAATACACTTAACACACACTCATGACATTTCAGTGTTTAAACCATGATGATACAGCTTGTTACATTTGAGAGCGTCTTTATAGCCAGAAATTCTGAAGAGATTCATAATTCTCTATTGTGAGTGTGGCAGCAGACATCTTTTTGTTTGGTTGTTTTGGAGGTAAATGAGCGGTGACTTAGTACATTAGTAGATATCACAGCTTTGTTGATGGAGACACTTTAGTGAATTTTGAGATTATTATCTTAGCCTATTTTCTTTCCTGCTTGTTAATGTTTTAAATTTAGGTTATGATGTGGGAAAACCAAACAGCAATGCCTTGTATTCCACGATAAAATATTTATGCCATACTAAAAAGGTATGATGCCTAATTTCGCCTCAATTGCCCTCTTCATTCATTTAAACAGCGCAAAACCTGGGAAAAACATTATTCCACATGATACATCTATAATTTCAGTGAAGCTCTGTGCTTTTAATCGACACTGTCTTCTTTAAAAGAGTAATAGGCAACACAGATTTGAGTATCTTAACATACATACCTGAACATACACATTTAACATACACACCTGTAATATTCCTTTGCCTCAAACTATACAGTTTTACGACATGACACTGTCATGTTTGTATATAGCTTCATTTTTCAATGGTCTATAAATGAAAGAAGCAGCACGTGATACACTTCACACTGACAGAAATAAGTTCATATGTGCCAAAATCATAACCTGCCCCGTCAACAAAACGTATAATCATGTCACAAGCGTGTAACAATAACACAAACTACAGTGCACACTTGCTGTGAAAGTGAAGCAGATGAGTGCGATGTGAGGCAGATGAGTGCGATGTGAGGTAGATGAGTGCGATGTGAGGTAGATGTGAGGTAGATGAGTGTGATGAGTGCGATGTGAGGTAGATGAGTGCGAGGTGAGGTAGATGAGTGCAATGTGAGGTAGATGAGTGCAATGTGAGGTAGATGAGTGTGATGAGTGCGATGTGAGGTAGATGAGTGCGATGTGAGGCAGATGAGTGCGATGTGAGGCAGATGAGTGATGTGAGGTAGATGAGCGATGTGAGGCAGATGAGTGCGATGTGAGGCAGATGAGTGCAATGTGAGGTACATGAGTGCAATGTGAGGCAGATGAGTGCAATGTGAGGTAGATGAGTGATGTGAGGTAGATGAGTGCGATGTGAGGTACATGAGTGCGATGTGAGGTACATGAGTGTGATGTGAGGTAGATGAGTGATGTGAGGTAGATGAGTGCGATGTGAGGCAGATGAGTGCGATGTGACGTAGATGAGTGCAATGTGAGGTAGATGAGTGCAATGTGAGGTAGATGTGAGGTAGATGAGTGTGATGAGTGCGATGTGAGGTAGATGAGTGCGATGTGAGGTAGATGTGAGATAGATGAGTGTGATGAGTGCGATGTGAGGTAGATGAGTGCGATGTGAGGTAGATGAGTGCGATGTGAGGCAGATGAGTGCGATGTGAGGCAGATGAGTGCAATGTGAGGTAGATGAGTGCAATGTGAGGTAGATGTGAGGTAGATGAGTGTGATGAGTGCGATGTGAGGTAGATGAGTGCGATGTGAGGTAGATGTGAGATAGATGAGTGTGATGAGTGCGATGTGAGGTAGATGAGTGCGATGTGAGGTAGATGTGAGATAAATGAGTGCAATGTGAGGTAGATGAGTGCGATGTGAGGCAGATGAGTGATGTGAGGTAGATGAGCGATGTGAGGCAGATGAGTGCGATGTGAGGCAGATGAGTGCAATGTGAGGTAGATGAGTGATGTGAGGCAGATGAGTGCGATGTGAGGTACATGAGTGCGATGTGAGGTAGATGAGTGAGATGTGAGGTAGATGAGTGATGTGAGGTAGATGAGTGCGATGTGAGGCAGATGAGTGCGATGTGAGGTAGATGAGTGCGATGTGAGGTAGATGAGTGCGATGTGAGGTAGATGAGTGCGATGTGAGGTAGATGAGTGCGATGTGAGGTAGATGAGTGCGATGTGAGGTAGATGAGTGCGATGTGAGGTAGATGAGTGCGATGTGAGGTAGATGAGTGCGATGTGAGGTAGATGAGTGCGATGTGAGGTAGATGAGTGCGATGTGAGGTAGATGAGTGCGATGTGAGGTAGATGAGTGCGATGTGAGGTAGATGAGTGCGATGTGAGGTAGATGAGTGCGATGTGAGGTAGATGAGTGCGATGTGAGGTAGATGAGTGCGATGTGAGGTAGATGAGTGCGATGTGAGGTAGATGAGTGCGATGTGAGGCAGATGAGTGATGTGAGGTAGATGAGCGATGTGAGGCAGATGAGTGCGATGTGAGGCAGATGAGTGCAATGTGAGGTAGATGAGTGATGTGAGGCAGATGAGTGCGATGTGAGGTACATGAGTGCGATGTGAGGTAGATGAGTGATGTGAGGCAGATGAGTGCGATGTGAGGTAGATGAGTGCGATGTGAGGTAGATGAGTGAGATGTGAGGCAGATGAGCGCGATGTGAGGTACAAGAGCGCGATGTGAGGTACATGAGCGCGATGTGAGGCAGATGAGCGCGATGTGAGGTAGATGAGTGCGATGTGAGGCAGATGAGTGCGATGTGAGGCATATGAGTGCGATGTGAGGTAGATGAGTGCGATGTGAGGCATATGAGTGCGATGTGAGGTAGATGAGTGCGATGTGAGGTAGATGAGCGCGATGTGAGGCATATGAGTGCGATGTGAGGCAGCTGACCTGACGCAAAGCAGCCAGCATCAGGAACAATGCGCTGGCCAGCAGCCACATTTACATGACAAAGATGCACATCTGAAATAAAGCGATTTTTGTTTGGGTTTGTTTTGGTTTTTTTTTTAACAATCTATTAATCTTAGTTAAAAACCATAAAAGCTCGGCAGACCTACAGCCAGCCTGTAGCCAGTGGCACCACAGCATGATGTTTTACTGATCTGGTCAGTGAGCAGTTCTACACTTCGTTTCTACTTAAAGCATGGCGTTGAGGGCCTGAGTCCAACCGAAAAACAACACAGCCGCAAACCAAAATTATGTAGGCGAAACGCTGACAGCTAAGTTTACATACAGTGCTAGCGCCAGTTAGCTTGCGACCAGCTGACTGCTCGGTTTGCAGCATCTGAACAACTGTCAGGCTAAACGACAAACGTCCATGTAGCTGTGGCCTTCTACAGCCACCACCAAACAGCCTGGCTGCACTGTTTGCCGATGCCTCATGTCCATCTAAACGTTTCTCCTGCCGCCTGATATTAGCTTTAACGCTGCGGTAACTGGCAGAAAACATCGATAACCCGAGCTGCTTAGCACATTCTTCCCGATGCTAACTGATTTGCTAGGGAGCTCGCAGCAAAATGCTAGCTAGCTGCTCCTGATCCCAGGCTGTCCGCTTACCAGTATTTTGGAGAACCATCAGCACACTATCCGCCAGCAAACGTCGACCACTTCGAGCTCAGGCTGGAAAGCGTTATTATCCATATGTCACAAGCGGTGCTTTAGTCCAAAAGTGTTCACAGCTTCGTATCCGTCCTCCTGCCCGTAGCCATTTTTCCTCAACATTCAGATCCAGCTCCAGATCCAGGTCTGAGCGTTGATTTCTCAGCATCCTCCTCCCAGCAGGCAGCATCTGCAGCACACAGCTGACATCTGTTGGAGAAGCCACACAGTTTCATCTGACGATCTGGAGAAAAGATCATCTCACTTGACCGACTTTATGATTTTAAGCTAAAGGTTAAAAAAAAAAAAAAGTCATAAGAAGAATAAATTTATACAAGCATACGGTACACAAATACTGCAGCTTTTTTTTTTTTGTACGTAAAAATGCACACAAGGTAATTCAACAAATGTCCTATGAAAATGTGACACAGCCATACAGCTTTTGTGAATGTGAGTGTTCCTTATAGTCATCGTATATTCAAATATAATGGTAAAAATTAAATATTCATAATACACTACAGGCCAGAAGTTTGAGGCCACCCCCAGATTTAAAAAAAAAAAAAAAAANATTAAAAAAAAAAAAAAAAAGAAAGAAATCATCGTCAATTTTTGTTTTACAATTTATTGCACAGAAAATGCAAAAACACACAAAATAAATGTAATTAATTAGTTTTGAGGAAGAATTAGTCACCAGTAGCACCTCATGTAGCCACCCTGGCTACAGAAATGATTTTTCTGTATTAGTGCAGCACTCCTGTTGTGTTTTAACATTCTATTCCTGCTGTCTGCCTTCTCCCACATCATTTAGGATTAAGGTGCTACACAGTCTCCTCATGCTGCTGCTCTGCATGTAAAACATGGGGGGTCAGTCATGCTGTGGGGGGTTTTGGGGGGAGAGAGAGATCTGGAGATTTGGTCCAAGTTAAAGGAATTATGAAGAAAGAGAATTACCATTCCATCCTTCAAAGACATGCGATTCCATCTGGTTTACCAATTATTGGTCAGAATTTCATTCTTCAACAGAAAACGATCCAAAACATTCATTAACATGATGCTAAAATTACATCCATGCATAAGAGAAGCAAAAGGTTTTAGAATTCTGATTGGTCAGAAACCAAAGTCTGAGCCTGAAACGACTTCAGAGTGCTTTGATGTGTGTTGAGAGGCGATATTGTGGAAAGTTCAGAATAACCTTACCATGAAAAATGTTATGGATGTTTACATGTTGTGAAATTTTGGTCCGTTTTATTCTTGTTCCGGTAATAAAGTTTGCTTTAAGGTTGTTTTATGTTATAGCTTAGATTAGTTTCCCCTGATAATTCATGTTAATCTTTACCTGATAGTAATGACTTTTTGATTGCAACTTATGTTAACCTTTATCTTAGACTGCTCATAATTTTTAGATAAGTGTGCCTTTCTTTGAATGCATAAGAATTTTAATAAGTTTCTTTGCTATGTTTGTACTCATCATATATTTCTTGTAGTCATCATATGTTTTGCTATGGCTTCTTATAAGGTGTTTGTTATACTTTTTATTCCTTATGCTACAGTTAATCAAGACTTAGAGTCGACGCTTTACATTTAAGGGTGATTAGAATAGGAAGCTAAAGGAAATGTATGGGATGAAGTGTGAACTNCTTTACATTTAAGGGTGATTAGAATAGGAAGCTAAAGGAAATGTATGGGATGAAGTGTGAACTTTGAAGTAAAGAGGGGAATTCCATGGCGTAAACAGCAAATGGCTAACTTCAGAATGGGAGGTACATCTGTCAAGGAGGAGGAGATTTTGCTGACGTGAAACATGAATCCAATAAGGGGGGACTGACACTAAATAAAAGCANGGTTCTTGCCTCTCAGAGGCTTTTGCCTCTCAGGGTCATTGCTTTCTGGTTGATTTCGTTTCAGGAGGATAAGTAACTACGCTTTTCAAGGATTCTGTGCAGGAATATTTTCATTGTACGCCTTCTAGGAGAGTAAATACTTACACCTTTTTGGGAGTTCCCTGTATGGGAATATTTTTATTGTATGCCTTTCAGGAGAATAAATACTTACTCTTTTTAGGTGTTCATTGTACAGGAGTACTTTCATTGTTTGACTTGTACTGCAGGAATACTTTTGTTTGAATTTTTGTACTGCAAATTGGGTTATAATAAAGTTTTAAAAGGATATTTTGAGGTTTGTTGTCTTTTAATTTTGTTTTTCTTATGGGGAAAAACCAGGACTTGAACGAGGAGGTAAGTTACCTTTTTACCTAGAAGGGTCCCTTACTAGGCTCCACACACACTCACTCCACACTGATTCACATTTTACATCTCCTACTCAGAACGTGTTTTTAGGGTTTTCCAGGGATAAAAGTAGGAGGTCAGACACATTTGTTGTAATATCAGTAAAACCTTAGGAGACGGCTCATCTTGGTAGTCCTACTTGAAGGAAACTTCAAGGCAGAGATCTGTGGTTCATCCCAGGTCTGGCTGAGGGGAAGTTATATTTTTCTCAGTTAGAGGCGCTAATACCTAACTCTTTGTATTTAATATAAGAGGACAGGATAACTGAACCCCTCCATACAGGTGGGGGACTCCCTGTAGGGTGTGGTGACGCATCCGTAGGCGGCAATACTTTACAGTGACTAATTCTTCTAGAAAACTAATTACTTACATTTATTATATATATATATATATAATTTCCTGTGCAATAAATGGTAAAACAAACAGTGTATTGATGATTTTTTTTTTTTTTTTTTTTAATTTGGAGGTGGCCTCAAACTTCTGGCCTGTAGTGTATATGTACATGTAATAATTTGAAATGTTTTAACAATTATTTTAAATGTCAGGATATACCAGCATCAAAAAACAAAAATAAAGTTTAAAATGCACAATTGATCAACATGAACCTGGCTAGACAGACAAGTATTGAGTTATTCTTTTTCACTGCAATACAACTGGCTAGCGCAATCCAGTAATCCTACAGTAAATTGTTTGATAAGCTTATAATGTTCAGTTTTTGCTTATAATGTGGAGTTTTTTCTGACATTGTGTCAGAAAGGTGCTGATTCAACTCCATAGTCACCTTTGGGCCATAATTAGTAGCACTGTTGTACTGGATGTCATTATACACTGCCTGGCCAAAAAAAAAAAAAAAAAAANAAAAAAAAAAAAAAAAAAAGTCACACACACTAATATTTCGTTGGACCGCCTTTAGCTTTGATTACGGCATGCATTCGCCGTGGCATCGTTTCGATAAGCTTATGCAAGGTCACAACATTTATTTCTGTCCAGAGTTGCATTAATTTTCCGCCAAGATCTTGTATTGATGATGGGANACATTTATTTCTGTCCAGAGTTGCATTAATTTTCCGCCAAGATCTTGTATTGATGATGGGAGAGTCAGACCGCTGCGTAAAGTCTTCTTCAGCACATCCTTCCAGGCTTTAATAATGCATTGCACAGTTCTTAACCCAAATTTTAGTAGTTTCAGCAATCTCCTTAGTTGTCTTCTTTGCTTGATGCAGGCCAATAATTTGACCCTTCTGAAACAGAGAACATCTTTTCCACGACCACAGGATATGTCTTCCAACATGGTTGTTTAAGAAATGAGAAGCTACTCACTGCATCAGTTAGGGTTAAATAACTTGTTGTCAGCTGAAACATATTAATCACTGCAATAATTATATAATGGAAGGCTCTTACATATTTGCTTAGTTAAATCCAGGTGGTGACTTTTTTTTTTTTTTTTTTTTNTTTTTTTTTTTTTTTTTTTGTCCAGGCAGTGTATTTTGATTGTATATAACTGAGGAGGGAAAAACATTAGAGACAGCGTTACGTATAAATTGGAAAATTGTCTTATTTTTTCTGAGGTTGTTTAACATTTTACAAGATTCATCACTAAAAAATAATTTATATTCTGTTAGTAACTGTTCAGTTGAATTTTTTTTTTTTTTTTTTNATTTTTTTTTTTTTTTTTAGGGTAGATTTTAAAGGCAGTAGAATACAAAAGACCTTTCTTACAGCAGACATTATGATTAAACACAAACACAGATGTAATTAAAGGACCATACCACCCATTTGCATGGTTGAGCCTAATATGTTCAATTTTCATACGTTATGTTACTGACGATCATTTCCCAAGGGATAAAACCACATTTCAGCTTTCCTGATATTTTGCAAAATCTCTTAATCTTTCAAAATCAAATATTCAAGTGATACACCTACCTTAAAAATCCATGTTTCTCCTGCTAATAGTTACACAGCCTTATGAAGTCACGGTCCTTTAAATTTTTCCATAAACGCAGGTCTTCTTTTGGGACTATATTCCCCGGTGGAGGCATACATTCACTCCACGCTTTTTATTGAGCTTAAACACTAAAATTACATAACTTCTAAAAAAACCTGAATACACGTCTTGTTGGTGATGATGGATTACCTATCCCAAGAACGTTTACAGTATCAACAAGTTGATTTTAATAGCAGAATGAACTGAAACCAATGGAGGTCTGGAAGGTAGGAAAAACATTTTTAATTCACCGTTCCAGTAGTATGCTTTGGGAAATGATTGTCAGTAATGTTACGTGTATGAAAATTGAAAATATTAGGCTCAGATATGCAAAATGGGTGGTATGGTCCTTTAATATCAGTAATGACTCTCTCTCTCTCTCTCTCTCTCTCTCTTTCTCTCTCTCTCTATATATATATATTAAGAGCAGTAGTTCCCACCATTTTATTGTGCCATGAGCATCATTGTTTAGGATTTTTCTTATAATGAACACATTGGGTTTTAGTATGTGATAGAAAAAAGAGATCCTCAGTGGTGAATCATTTGCTAAAATAATATAACTTTACATGCAAACTAATCCTTCATCCAGCTTCAGGTGAGCAGTGTGCACATACCTGCTGCTACAGACCACTGCAAGATTCAGCAGTTCCTCAGGAAATGACCTCATTGGTTGCCTTTCATGGAGAAAAAGATTTAACATGCTCATGTCAAAGCTCTATTATTATTCAAAATAAATAAATTGTTATTTTATACTCAAGTATTGGAATTGGTCAAGATTTAAAGACTACCTGGTGAAAATAATTACATGAAACCCATCTGGAAATCAGACTCATAAATGGAATCATTAACCGTCTGAATGCCACTTCATTCCAAAAACAAGGCTGCTATTAGAAAGCTCATAATTACTCAGTTTAATTCATAATATAGGTAGATGGTGGCTATGGGTCTTGACGCTGTAATTTGTTGTGGTTTGACTCTGATGTTTAACTCTGAGGCACTGGGTGGAACACAAAGTGATGTGATATGTGACACACCATAGCAGCCTCAGCTGATAGTCAGGCCTCATAGATAACTACCTGTCTTTTTGTTTTTTCAAAAACAAATCAATTAAAATGAAATTACACAGTGTTGTTTAATATTCTAAAGAATATTCTATCCACAATTCAGTGTAGTTTGTTTTATATGTATACTGCAAATTAAATTTCTCAATGAAAAAACTAAGAAAATGAGCTAATGTTCAGTATTAGGATGAATTTCATCTTTATGTATGCTTAATGCTTGCTGAATCTTTAACTCAGCACGTTTCAAGTCTCTTCAAGTTGATTTTTATGTCGTACTGGAATAAACTGAAACCAATGGCAGCCTGGAAGGTAGGAAAAACAACTGTAATATTTACCGCTCCAGTAGTGTGTTTTGGAACATGGTTGTTAGTAATGTAACGTGTATGCAGGTTGTAGTTATTGGGCTTAAACATGCAAAATCACCGGTATGGTCCTTTAAGTGATGCTTGGTGTGACAGAAGGAAAAAAAAAAGAGGCTAAAACATGAGAAGGTTTCATGCTGAGGCTGCAAACAGCCAAAACACGTCTGATGACTGGAACTTCCTGACAGATAAAGCACAACACCTCACTAACCCACAGCAGAGCCTTTCATAATAATAAGAAGAATAGTTACAGGCCATCAAAGTAACATAGAGAGTGAACCAGACTATCGCTGAGACCAAATCATATCATGGTGTCGGTACAGAAAACATTCTGCTGTCATAAATATGTCTTCACAGGTCGGCTTCCTCATAACGGCATGAAGAGTTGCGTCACTCTGAGCTTCTACTCCTGGAGGGAAAACATTTCTCTCCAAACAAAGAAACTCAATAAACTTCCAAACCTGCATGACTACGATCCACAGCTTTACACACACACACACTTTTACACAAGCCTGAGCATGAGTATCAGGTTCCTGTAAGTATTCAAAGAAATAAAACCAAACCATGACAGAAATGGAAAATGAAGCCACTGCATATCAAAGCTGTTAGCTGTCAGTCATTTTCACACTATAATTCATGTCTTTTCTGGGTTTAATTACAGCATGTCAGCAAACACATTTTCTCACACGTCATATGATACAGGTTAAATGAAGATTCATTTCCTTTATTTCTGAAGTCATTCAGAAGTCTAACATTCACATCAGAGTGTCACACTGAAAAAACGCAGACTAAGACTTTAAATAATAAATCACGTTACTCTTAGCGTTCTCGCTCATCTGAACACCTCAGTGTAGTAAAGTAAGAACAGACATGATTAGATATTACCATGTTAGGAAGCCTGGCTGATGCCAGAGGTACCCTGCAGGGGGTTTTTGATTTTGTTGAGTTTTGTTTTCACGTGGACGGGAAAATGACCAAATCATCATCATCATCATCATCATCATCATCATCATCATCATCATCATCATCACGTGATTGGTCTCAGNATCATCATCATCATCATCATCATCATCATCATCATCATCATCATCATCATCACGTGATTGGTCTCAGTCTCCATCTTACTTTTATGGTCTTGTTGTCTGAAAAATCCCTACAGGCTCCATCCAGGACAGGACGCGTGTTCATCAACTTTCTGCTGCAGAGACACACACACACACACACACACACACACACACACACACACACACACACACATACACACGTGACTAACAGCCGACATTAAACGCTGGCACCTTTAAGCGCTTGGTACCTCAGCAAAGAAATGTTAAGTTATTATTTAAACTGGCCATGTCATTCTCTGACACAGTAGGCAGCAAAGTGGGAGTGACAGGAAAGCATCTGTCCCGCTGAAACGCCCCACGCTTCCAAAATCACCATCAGATCCACAGCTGCTGTCCTCACGCTGACCTCTGACCTTTCAGAGTGGACAGCAGGCCTGGAACAGCCTGTGACTAGAAGAATGAAAGTCAATGAGAGACATCCTGATGCTGTTATACGACACAAGACCGCATCACGCTGAGGACCTGAACTCTGTATCAAATGTTAAAAAGTGTTATTTCTTCCACTACAGAGGCTGCTTTCTTTAATTATTATAACTAGCGCAGCGCACGTTGGAAAACATGCGTGTTCAGAATGAGCCAGACGTTATGGTGTGTGCTGCAGCCTGCCATAACTTAGTTCTGTACGTCTTCTGAGCTTGTTTGCTGCATGAGGTCAGGCTGACACCATGAGCATATGCTGCCACGCCCGGAGTGTATCCTGCCATGCAGACTACTTTTTGCCAGCACAGCTCAATTTGAGAACCGCTCATCCAAACAACTTCACATGCGACACTGCACGTCCTGATAAAATAAATAAATAAATAAACCTGCTGAATTCTACAGATGTCGGCGTCACAGAAAGCCAGACAGACAGTCACGGTCAGACAGACTTTATAGATAGATAGATATAGATAGATCTAGATATGTTTGACAATTTGCAGATTCATATACACCTCCTGGTAAAAAAAAAAAAAAAAATTAAAATCAATTTAAATGACCTTTATGCAGAAACATGAGTCAGATTCACTGTCATGATTATTTATGATGTCCTGGCCTCAATCACAAGCACTGTTGCTATATTTACTTTGATACAGATCCACATCCTGATGCAGATCTGTGTTTTTGGAACCTTCAGTAGTCTAATAAAAGCTTTAAGTCATACAATAGTTAAGTGTCAAATATAGGCAAAGAAAGACAAAAATGAAGTGATCAGTGTCTTTGTAATGACATCAAGCCTAATTCACACATAATTTCCATTTCTATCAATACCACACACACACACACACACACACACACACGGATCGATGGGTTCTAAGCTTCTGTTTGTGTGAACGATACTGATAATTAATGCTGTAGAAATGTCACATGATGCTGTGCAGAAACGCACGATAAACAACGACAAAACCAACAAATTCAAATCATCAGAAAATATGATGAAAATATGATCAGAGGCCAGGCTCCAATCATAAAATCTGTCTCAAATAAAGGCCTGTTTTTCTCCTCAAAGTATATAAAGCCTATTTGAGAATGAAGGTTATTATAAATGACAGACTCACTCATGTTAAAACTCCATTTCTAATTTGCTTAAGGCAGCCAATCAATTCAAGTCAATCAAACGTTGACATTTTATTAAATTGATGTAAGCATACATTGCTGTGCTCCAGTTTTTGTAAAGCAAATTCCCAGATTGATTTTGTGCTCTGCCGCTGTTTACAGCTGTTAAAAAATATGAATCAAACATCAAATACCTCTAGTTTCTTCTTTGCTCTGCATCAGGACAAGAAATCAAAACTCTGAGTTGAGTTTTGATTTCTTGTAAACTGGAAGAGATGTTCTTTGGAAATGTCTAACTGCTTCTTCCCTCTTTACACACCCAGTGTCTCTCCTCCCATTTCAGGAAACACCACTTGTGTATGTGATTAAAGTAAACCTAAACCTACAGATGCAGAATATTTGTCTCTGGTTTCTTGGAAGTCACATGGTTTTCCCACAGCTGTGCAGACTTGTCATTCCTGTTTTGTTTTTTGTTTTTTTCTTCGTGTGGGAATGGCAGTCACAGGAAGTTGGATTGAGCCAGAGTAGGATGGGAACAGCACACGCATTGTGTTGATGACCCCTGAAGGTTTTTTTTTTTTTTTTTGAGGGGAAAGGTCAGGAGTTTGACCCCATTAGTAGATGTGATAAGACAGCAGGGGAGACAGAGACATCACTGTGTCCTAAAGGCCTCAGCACATTCATCAAATGAGGCCAGAAAGCACCAGAACGCTCAAAGATGGAGCAAACGGCATCATATTGAGGGGAGGGGCTTTTAACAGCATGCTGCCATTATTCTTTTAAATCAAATCAGCAAAAAACTTTCACTCTTCTGCTTGTGGGTGTTCATGGTGTAGCACAGGGTTGTAAGCATGGAGCAGTATGTCTACATGCTATACTCCAATTATTACTCTATACTCTAATGCAATAATGTGAGTAAGACCTATGCATGAAAAGAATTAATAGGATTCCCTGGTTTGCCAAATATACACGTGGCCTTGAGTAATGGGATTATGTAGGAGTCCATCAGGTAAGAAAACGCTTGCATAGGTGACTTACTGCCATGTTTGGTGTTTACTTGCTCAAATAAACTGATTTACAATTGCATAATCTAGGTCAGGGATGGGTAACTGGTGGCCTGCGGGCCAGATACGGCCTGCACCTTTGATCTATCAGGCCCTCTGATGACTTCTCAATTAATAAAAATGAGAATTATAAAAAGTGTTTTCCTTTGTAGTACCAGAGGGCGCTCGGTCACCCAGTCATTACTGATGAGGTATTTATTATCATCCAGCAAAGCCTGAGAAGATCAGGTTCAGTTTGGGGTGGGGATGGGGGCCAGCGGGTCGCCCTTTGACTGTGAGAATGAAACTTTATTGGCCCCCATCCTCATCATTGCTGTCCATCCCTGATCTACCTTATATACTGGCATATAAGCCGATCTCCATCATTTTATTTGTTTACCAAATTACCTGTTTTTCTTCTCAGATTTATGCTGATTTCATTCCAACTTGGATCCATCCATGATGTGTTTAAAAAATCAATTTACTGCATTAATCTGAGCATACTGCATATACTCGAGTATAAGCCGAGTTTTTTTTAAAAAAAGTTCACAAAGAAAATCAGGGGGTTGGCTTATACACAAGATCGGCTTTACTCGAGTATATATGGTAGTTGAAGTTTTAATGTAATGATGGAAAGAGAAAAGAGAGGTTGAGAGAGAAATTAAAAGCCCATCCTGTATAAACTTCAACAAAGCAGGCCAGTCACTGCTTAATGTGAATGTCGAGTTGTTCGTTTTGGAAAGTTGCGGTTTTTGTTGATCACTAAACATCCATCCATTTCCTTCTGCTTCAGCGGCAGCAGACAAAGCTGGAAAACCTTCCTGTCTCCAGCCACATCCTCCAGCTCCTCCTGGGGGTTTCCAAGGTGTTCCCAGGTCAGATGGGACATGTAATCCCTGCAGCGTATTCAGGTCTCCTCCCAGTTGGACATGCCTGGAAAACCTCGAGGAGGAACCCTCTGACCTGATGCCTGAACCACCTCAACTGGCTCTGTTCAATGTGAAGCAGCAACGTTCCACTTTGAGCCTCTCTGAGCTCCTCACCTGATCCCTCAGGCGGAGGATCCAGACACCACTGCTGTTTAGCACTTTGGTCATATGTAAAAGGTCAGATAAAAATGTCATGTTAGTGAGTCATTTCAACTTTTCTCCTAAACTATAAACTGAACTCAACCAAACGTTGTTTGAAATTGGAAGCCATCACCATATTTATGTTTTGTGTGCATGCAGAGAAGAATGTGCAGCAATAACTGCAGGAAGGTGAGAGTTTAACTTGAGTCTTACGCTGCAGCACGCACACAGCAGCATAACAAACTCACAGGACACATGGACAGAATACTTACAGACAGTAAAACAGGCTATTCATCCACTGAAACCAAATTAAATCATGGTGTCGCTACAGAAGAAATTCCAGGATAACAAATGTCTTCATAGGTTAGTTTCCTCATAAAGAGTTGCATCATCATCATCAGAGGTCAACCTTATCAAAGCTTCAACTCTGACAGAAAAAAATTCTCTCCTGTTGCTCAACAAACTTCCAAACCCTCACTGATCGCTATCTGCAGCCTGACACACACACACACACACACACACACACACACACACACACACAGTTCTTATCACGGGCACACAAACAAAAACATCACTTTATATCACACATCCACATTAAAATCAGCTTTAAATATGACCGTTATGGACAAACAAGGCTACAGAGCCTCCAGTGTTGTTAGTGGGCTTTAAAAATGTATTTTAAACGTAATTATAATTTTGCAAATCAACGGGAAATTTAAGGCATTACTTTCAGATTATGAAAGAACAGTGAGATTATATTAACGTACATGTGTACAGATTATATTATGCGTTTTTACATGTTTGAAGGGATGACCGTCTGCTCGTGACTGGATTCAGCATTTGATTATCAAATCCCTTTATCATTTCTTCATGTCATCATTTGTTCCCCACACAAATTGAACTGTAATTACGTGTGTGCTTGCCAAAGGCAGCACACATATTGATATACTATTTTGCAAACTTCTCCAAAGTTTAGCACATAACTTGTCCCACATGACTGGGTCCAGCCCTGTATCATACATCAAAATGTGGCCTGATACAGAGACAGTGGCTACATCTTTTCTTATTGATCTGACCAGACCAGCAAATTTTCATAAAAATCACGAAAAACTGGCTGATTTTTTCCATAGAGAATGAATGGACAGCTGTTTCATGTATTTTTGTTTTATCACAGAAACTATAAGAGCTACAGAAACAAAACTTAGATAGATTCATAATGTCACCTTCTACATACAGAAATAAAATTACACATACTGACCTGATGGTGGTGCTGTAATAACCACTTTTGTGTTTTGGCTTTTGAACTGAGTGTCCTACATTCAAAATTCTTTCCCCCTGGATTCTTTGGATTGAGACTCATCCATCCATCCATCCATCCATCCATCCATCCATCCATCCATCCATCCATCCATCCATCCATCCATCCATCCATATTCTCAGTTTAGCAAATTATTCTTCAGAAACACATAAAAGTAACAAAAGAATAAGCTATTGCGATGGTGAATGCTTGTTGGAATGACTACAATCAAACGATTACAATCAGAAAAATATTATACATTACATGCATGCTATACTCCAATTATTAATCTATACTCTAATTAATGCAATAATATGATCCAGGCTTCTATTTCAAAATCTACAAGGTGTTTTGCTTTGTTTTATTAGGAAGGAGGCGCTTCTGTCCACTTATTTCTTCATGAGTAATAAATCAGAAATAAGGAGAATCAGCATTTTTAAAGCTGTAACTTCAGATATTTTAAGAGTTGATTAGTCACATAAAAACACACTCATTCACGTTCACATTTACCATAATAAAATAAGCGAAAGGAAGTTCTGCTGAAGATTTGCCTCAGGGAAGGCATCTGGAAAGATGAATGATCTGCTGGTAAAAGGGTGGAAAATATGAAAACATAATTGGCCAGACAGGTGTGGATTTGCTGCCAACCTTCACTGTTTCCAGTCAGTGAGAGTGCATAACACTTTCACTTTCAGGTGCCTGCATGTATAAATGCAGCTGCAGCTCACCTGTGGTCCTCACAGCATCGACACACTCCTCACGGCATCTGCACACTCCTCACAGCATCGACACACTCCTCACGGCATCTGCACACTCCTCACAGCATCGACACACTCCTCCTGCAGCATCAGAATCTGACAGAAGAACCATGGCAGCTCAAGCCTCCGCTGTCCTCCTGCTGGTACTCATCTGTGTGGGATTCATATCAGGTACGTGCACACACACACACACTAACACACAGCATACACAACCATCAGCTGCAGCAAAAAGACTCATATTTGAGAATCTGAACTATCTGCCTGTGCAGAATATCACGTTTCACGGCGAGATTTCTTATCACAAATCATGTGTTTGAGCGTTTTGAACAGATGAAGCCACTTGGCTCTACGTTTTCTAACAAAGACGTAGCTGATGACTGTGTGTCTCCATCTTTCTCTAGCGGAGATACCTGTGGACTGCTGTCCCAGCATCTCTGACAGGCCCTTCCCCCGCAGCAGAGTTGCATCCTACATCATTCTGGAAGCAGGAAAAGGCTGTGACATCAGCGCGACTGTGTACGTATCCACATGTGCAGCATTTATAAAAAAAAAGCAAATGTTGCTCACACAATGCATGATGAGTTATGACCTGCACATGACCTTTTTATCTATCATATTTGTATTCATATCATATTCCACTTTGGGCGTATTCATATGAGGAGTTCATTTGCAAAAACAGATCAACTCCATTTTTATGTAGTTGTAAAGTCTTTTTTTTTTTATTCTAGGTGACGTGCATTACTTGTGTTTTATGGCTGCAGCTCAGTCNGTCTTTTTTTTTTTATTCTAGGTGACGTGCATTACTTGTGTTTTATGGCTGCAGCTCAGTCTCTGTCTCTGTCTTATCTTTTCAGCTTCATCACAAAGCCTGGAAGGAGGCTATGCTTCCCCCACCCAAGTCAGAGCAGCTGGGTGCAAAGTATCATTTCTCATCTGGAAAAGAAAGAAGCAAATCAAAAATGAGGTACGCAGAGTAATTCTGTTAAGAGCAGAGTTCTTGAGCGGTTCAGTCCGTTTAGTCTCAGCCTAAAGAAGTCGTAAAGACTGTTTTCATTTCACCTGTGCTGAGCAGAAAGTTAAGGCTGCATGTCTGAAACCCATGACTAACCAGCATCCCTCTCTGAATTTACTTTACAGGAGCAGACAGCAGCAAACTGTGGGAATAGCTGAAGATCGCAAAAGCATAAAGCTAAACCAAAAGCTGAGATAGAGATTGAACTATTTGTATTCTGGTCTCATTAAATCATGCTGTATTTAATACTGTAGTTTGTTGAGTACTGAGCATTAACACTATTTTTGTAATGATATATGCATCTTCATACCAGTGAATTCTTTTCTTTGTGTGTAAAACTTATTTCATCGTCTGATCCTGTTGGAAACTGAGAGCGACATCACAAATCATTCCACCCGTACGGTGCTAAAGATATGATATGTGATAACTTATGTATTTCTGTTATAAATATGTTCCACTATTTCACTCAGTTCACGCTGGTTTTCCAAAATGCTAAGAAAATGTGCACATTTCAGAAAACAACTGTTGAAATTATATTTAAAATAAAGTTTCATCTTCATTTTTAACTTGTTGTTGTATATTTGTAATAAATCAGAAACAGCACGAATGAGCACGGTGCAGAGCTTCAGAGGAGTTCAGGAGTTAAAGCTCAGATCAGCATCAGCAGGTAGTTTAGGAACTCTTCATCAGGTGGAGACCGACAAGTTTTCAGTATTTTTACTTCTTCAAATAGATTTTTTGTTTTTTTAAATTTACACGCCCAATGCAGTGAAAATCTTATAACAGAAGATAACAAACATGAAGACTTTGTTGGAGAGTTCATTTTTCAGTAATCTTATACCAGTTTTTGTAAAAAAAAAAAAAAAATANAAAAAAAAAAAATCAGTCTTTTCAAGAAAAATTAATTTTTTACAAATAAGACAAATAAAATTTGATTCAAAATGAGATGATTCTGCTTATTTGGTCTGCATGGCTGCATATTTTCCTTCTGAACTGATGTCACAATCAAAAAATAATCGGCCATATTATTTTCGGCACATGGTTATGTATTTATGTCCTCATATCTAATAAAATCGCAGTGGACATTAAACACCGTGCTTTAATGTGTGTAGCTTTAGCCATAATTTAGCAGCCAGGTTGGTTGTTGCTGAGGATGAAGGATCTGCAGATTTAACGGTCACTTTACTCTCTAACCAGACTAACTAAACCACCAACATACTACATACAACGACATCAGCCAGCATGACACCCATTGCTGCTTTTCTTATTTTTTTTTTTTTTAAATCTTGCATTCTTAGGAACATAAACATTTAATCAGCATATTTGGTGCACAGCAAATTCAGCAGAGTCAAAAGAACTCTATAAATAGAGTTAATCTCAACACTTTACAAAGTGTTAGCATTTTAACACTGTAAGGGAGTCAATATTAACTCTGTGCTGAGTTGAAATTTAACACTGCTCGACACTACAAAGTAATAAATATTCTCAGCACCAGTGTCAGGAGTTAAAGTTTAACTCTTTTAAAGTGTGACATATTTTCAACACTAGTGTAAGGTGTTAAAAATTAACTCATTTATTGTGTATTTTTTTTTTAAATTCTTCTTCTTTTCCTTTCGGCTTTCCCTTCAGGGGTCACCACAGCGAATCATCTGCCTCCAT